>NNCF01128198.1:6765-70853 GCA_002313205.1 Laupala kohalensis | reverse complement strand
ACTGCGTATGACCACGTGGAGGACAATAAACTAATTTACTCTCCGGAAGCAAGCAAGGGACCATCCCATCAATTCCGATCAAGGGCCCTAAGGCAGAGGCGGATTCAAAAATTTCAGCAAAAGTTCCTACATAAGATAAAAAGTTAGCTGCGAGTTATAATACATATAATGTCAATATGTTTGTAATTTAACGCATTTATGTGTGTGTGTGTGTTTTTATATGTTATTTTATGCGGCGGTCCTACACCATTCATCTAATTCACGTGATTCTTTTTTTGATTCATAAAGAAGGTTTGCATGTATATATTTTTTACCTGAAGTATCACAATAGGCAATAACGAAAATAGACAATCAAGTCGTGGGGAAAATCAATCTTCGGAGACGTATATTTGCTTACGCTGCCTGAACGGTTACAGGTATGTAACAACTACGTATGGTAATGTTGTTCGCTTCAAAGAGTTTTACAAGAAAGACCCCAACAGCATATGTCTATCTACAAAGGTTAACATAAATTGTATTAAAAGAAAGATATTAAAGATGAAAACTACCTTGAAATTCTAAAATTTGGACAAACAGTTTAGACTTTACAAGTGTTTTAGTTTAAAAAGCAGCCGCCGTCGTGTGTTGCCTCGGGAGGACCGGACGAGCATTCGACCCAGCGTGGGGCGCCACCCGCTCTGAGGTGCTTTACGTGAAGCAAATGTCTCAGACTTCCCACTTCCGACTTTTCTAAACTATGAAGAAGAGTTAAAAGTGTAACTTAAGAGAAGCACCCTAGCGAAGCCGAGGCAGGTTTCTATTCATCGATTAATGAATACAAACATTATGAGATTGCTACTAAATTACTAACCCTTCACTGTAAGCGTGGGTGTCGCGCGGATTTTGAAAATATATTATCATATTCTCCCCCTATTTTGAGCGCAACACCTATATGATGGTGCATGTACTTTTTTTTTTTTTTTTAAGATTAACTCAATATACACTGGAACGTTTTCAAACTATTGTGTCAATATAAAAAATGTACAAAAAATTGAAACTAAAAAATACTTGATGACATAAAATAGAATTATGATGTACCACTTACAACGTTCTATTCAGTCCCATTATTGACACGGGATTGTGTCAACCAATTATTCTTTGGGGGTCATGTGACACTCACTATTACAGTTACATAATTACAATTTATAATACCGATCAGGGTTAACAATATTGCACATATTGTATGCCTTACTTATTCATCAACGCTACGAAAAAACTGTTTATCATGGGAACATAAAATTGTGACAGGATGTTGCTACTAATTTCTAGAGGTTGAGTAAGAAATATATTTTTTTGAATTTGCAATTATAAGGGTACGTAATGCAATTGTTCGGGTAAAATGTAATGTCTTTAATGTTCACTATATCAGATAAAAAAAGTAAAATATCATCACGTTTTTCTTGTACGTGATATACTGTATTTGTCTACACTAATGCACAACGAGATGCGAGTCAGCTACTTTCACATAAATGAAGAAATAAATAAATTTTTATTGTAAAAAAACAGCACAAAGTGCGTATGACTACATGGAGGACAATAAAGTAATTTACTCTCCGGAAGCAAGTAAGAGATCATTCTCTTAACTCCGATCAAATTAAGGTGGTAGAATTTAATCACAAAAGTATTTGAAATAGGCATCATCATAAATAAACAGGGTAACATGTATTTATTGTGATTTCAACATGAAAAAAAGACCTCACCGGCCATTTAAATGAAATAATTGGAATTATTATTGATGGTGTAATACAAAGCGTCTTATGAAGAAATTTTTTTTTTTTTTGAATACCAACTTTGATACCACAAAAATGATGGAAGTTTACTTTGATTTGTAATGAATTTTTCATAGTATTTTTACATCACTTTTATCTGTGTCAGCGGACATTTGAGAAAGATATTTCACTTTTTTCTGAGGTGAGAGACGCATAAATCACGGATCCGTTGCGCTCGGGCGCCATGTTTGTACGTCATTTCAAACGAATCAAGCGAGTTCCTGAATATTGTTAGAACTATATTATTAACTGATAGATACAAACTAAATCATATTTTTTCTTCGTTATTATTAATATTGAAGTTTTTTAAAACAATTAGAATAATAATAAAGAAATCACTCATACATTTCAGTTATTTGACTAACTCGGAGTGCTGGTCCCGCATTATTAACTTTCAGGATTTTTAAAAATTGGTTGATAACTAAATGTTTATGTACTCAACATTTCACTATGAGAGGCGGAGAAGTTGCTTGAGACGTTGTACGAGCGGTTGAAGTAGTTTACAAACCCCTTTCCTCCGTTGGAACCGGAATTCCCGTAGGCAGACGAGATAAATGGAGGAAGAGAAGCGAGATGCACTGAAGCGCTTTCACTCTCGATGGACCCGGAAACGAAACTCAGAGAAGGAAATTCCACTGAAGCGGTTCGCGCTCTTTTGTTGCTCCAAGGAAATTAAAAGCTCAATCGATTGTTTCTCTGACCTTCTTTTGTCAGTAGGAAACGAGAGAAAACTGAGAGAGGACTTTGAGTATTTTAGTGGTTGGGTTTACAAAAATATCAAACACTCCTTCGAATGGCAAAAACTAACCTTCAAGTCGTACAATTAAATTCTAGTATTTACACCCATGATGTAATTAATTTAAGGAAACTATCACTTACAACATTTTTTGGACGAACATAGTTTAATCGCGTTTAAGGTGGTACAAGCTCTCCCTGTTAGTCAAATCATTGAGATGTGTAATTGTTTACTTAATTTTTATTCTAATTGTTATAAAACACAAGAATATGTATAATAAAGATGAAGAAACACGATTTAATTGAACACACACTACTCGTTTGAAATGCATAAGAGCATATAGTACAAACATGGCGCCCGAGCACAACGGTTTCGTGATTTATGCATCTCACCTCAAAGGAGAAAGTGAAATCTCTTTCTCAAGGGTCCGGTGACTTATAGATAGAAACATGTAAAAAATTTACTACAAATCAAAGTAAGCATCCATCACTTTCGAGATTTAAAACTTTGGTCTTATTTTGAAAATTAGTGTTTTCTCCATAAGATGCTGTATTTCACCATCAATTATAATTGCAATTATTTCATTTAAATGGTCGGAGTGAGGTTATGTTTTTCAAGTTGAAATCACAATAAGTACGTCTTACTCTGTTTATTTAGACCGATTTCAGATATCTTCAGAGCGATTTAATTCCTCCTACGCTAGAACTACCTTAACCTAGAAACTCAACATTCCGACTCGTGATAAGAGTAGTCGTCAAGTGTTAAACAAATAGTAACGAGAAACATAGAAGTGTCGAGAAAACAATTGGTCATCATATAAACGTAAGTATAAACACAAAATAAGTTTACAAAAATGAAGATATCACATAATCGTGTTATAAGATTCTAATACAAAAATACTCGTTCGTTATTCTGTGTCAGAGCGTAAATTCAAACTCCCATTACTGTTTTTATAAATATCTTTTCAGCTATGCAACGTTTGTGATAATTAACATCTTGGTCTAATTTTAACGTGTTATCCCCCCGTCCACCCAAGTGACGGGCCGTTGCTACACTTTGTTCAACTGATTTTAAATTTAGTTTGTAATCCTCTTTGTTTGAACTACATAGCTAACAATACAATTTTGTATACTACATTATTTTTATGCATTTGATCTTTCTTATATTTTTTTCTAAATTCTAAAAATATGACATTCATATCTCCTCTTAAAAATAAAAGAAATAATTTGATAGCGGAAAGGATTATCTACGGTTATTTGATTAAAACGTGAATGGAGTATACAGAATAATATTCCAGTTATGTTGTTTTTATCTGTGTCAGTTGTACTGTTCTATGGGGCTTGAAAAGCAAAGGGCTTTCACAAAAAGTATAGGTCTCTTGTACCCTATCCAATTGTTTCCCCCCATTTTCATCTCATAATCCGATAAAATACATTCACTTCATCTTGTTCCTGACCTCCGAATTCGTAATGGGATTTGGAAGATTTTAGCGTTTACGTCACAGAAGAAAAAAAACACTCAGCTTTTACTCGCCTATGTTGGATGTAATTCATATCATCAGAGCTTGTAATATCTCGCTCTATATACATTAATTCTGCACACATACTAAACCTTAACCTAACATTCATCTCATTACACCCTTTCATACTACATAATACTGACACAACACAAGTGTCGCAGCCTTTTATTTGTAGAACTCTTTCAAGCAAATAATATTGCCATTTAGAGTTGTCAACTATCTCTAATCGTTTAGGAGGCGTAAGCAAATAGAACTCTCTTTTTTTCGATTTTACCAACATTTATCGTCTAGAGCCATTTCTGTCATTTTTATTACACATTTCAAAAATTAAAGTTAGCCTATGTTCACCCTGGATATATGAGCTATCAGCTCGCCGAATTTCATCTCGATCGGGTCAGTGCTTTAGTCGTGATTAGGTAACAAACAGGCTGACATTTTTGTGTTGCGCATTTATATTCAATTCAAAAGGGTTATATTTTAACAAGAACAAAATATACAGTATATATGGCGGGGATTAATACCTGTGCGCCTTACAGAGACCCTAAATTGTACCGTGGGCTGTGCATACTATACCCCAGTATTCACTCTCAATGAAGTGAAACAGATACTAAAATTAGAGGTATTAAAATATTTCGATTATTTGAAAGGTAAATGATATCAGTAGCGGAAAAAGAAATTAATAAGTGTTAATAAGTTATAGCAAGAAATTGTTTTTACTGTCATGGCTACTTTTTAATACAATTTTAATTTTTAATCTCAGCTATTGTTAAATTACTTAAGTGACTGTTTCGTTCATTGAGTACCGTCGGGAACCACGGAAAACCAACGGTTAGGGCAAGCGCGCTAAGCATAAATCAGGTTGGTAACTGGAAATCTGTAACAGAACAAAAAATTCGGCGGCAGAATCAAATAAATTCATAGAAAGCATTTATATAGTATATGGATTAGCTGTCAAACTCATTCTTGACTTATTTTTTAAAATTTTCGTTTGTTTGTAAAAGACAATAAATACAGGAACAAGAGCAACACGAAAAAAGTATCGAGAAGTTTTATTCATGATGATTTTTTGCTCGTTCCTCGCACTCTCTTCGAATAGGAGAATGGTTCGTAATTGAAGCATTGAGTGGCGACAGATAAATCGAAGGAATCTTCTTGAGAAATGGATGGCGAGTGTATCAATCTTCTTCCAGACGATCCATTTAAGTGAAGCAGACATTCAATCACAGATCGGGCAGCGAAATCTCTCTTCGATCTGTTTTATTTGTGAGAGAAAACTTTACATGAAGATTATCTTAACTTTCTCTTGTATGTAGTTGGGGTGAGGTTAACATGACAGGCAAGTTTCTTTCAATAGCAATAATTGCTTTACATTTTATTTGATATTAATTAATATTAAAACAGATGCTGCTATTTGGTTTTATAATTGTGGTACAATACTATTTAGAGAATCATTACTCACAGGTTAAATGTAATTAGACATTCTCACCGCGCAAAGTTAATTGAGTGTCCATTGGAATAAAATCGAAAGCCATTTGGGAAAGAAATTTCGTCGTGTACCGAATTTTAATTAAAAAGAGGTATTTTTGAAAGATTTTTGAGGTGAGATAACACTAATTATTTAGGACGAATCTATCTCAAAATATTGTATAAAATTGAAAATTGATAAACATAAAATTTCGTCTGCCGAAACCTTCACCTCTCAATAATCTCAGATATTTTGTGTACACTCTTTGGATCTATTGAAAACGTGAAGTGCTTGTTCAAGGACCTCACTTCTTTGTACGTCGCAAATTTCTCCATTTCCGTAGAAACGAGTATGAGTTGTTCGTTATCATTGCTTCACTCCGTAAAAAAAAATGACCTAAACACTTCTAAATCTTTCAACTTCTCTTATAACCACTCCACATAAGGTGTTCATTACAAAATTACTGTAAAGGTTGTAACTGAATTATGAAGAAAGGAACCCCCCAGGCGACTTACATCTAGTAAGTACGTGTTTGGCGAACACGGGGCCCCGAGCTGAGTCAGGCATTACTGCCACTTACTTGTGCGAGGCTCCTTCCTTTCTGTTTCCTGACCTCCCTTGGTCACCTCTTGTTCTTTTCGATCCCGACGCTATTAAGGCTAGGGTATCCTTCATTTTCCTCATCCATCATTTTTTGTTTTGATGTATGTTGTGAGATATGTTTCGGTGTGTTGTAGATCAGGAGGGTTTCTAGTGGGTGTAGTTGAATCATTCGACGAATCCCACACGCGGGGAGGGTCATGTTGGCTCTCCTTAGTGCGTAACTGCATTTTCCCTACCTGTACAAGTTTTTCGGGCTCCAATGACCTTTGATGTCGACATGAGCCGTAAAGCCCCACAAAAGAAATGAAGAAAGGAAGATTTACAAATCTGATGCAAAAAATAATAATAATTTTCTGACGATGATAGTTGGTACTAATCATTAAAAAATCTGCGAAAGAAATAGTAAAGGAACAATATTATTGCTTCAATTAAAGAGTACTTTAATCATACATGAAAGATCGAATGAAACATAAAGCAAAGAATCCAGAGATACAATGATAACAGAAAAATAAAATGTGCAAATTTAAACTAATTTGTCCAAATGTTATTTCATGAAATAAAAAGAAATGATATGTACTTTTTGTCTTATAACGTATAAAACGTTTTCCCGAGTTTTCGAGATTTATGACGATTTCAGATTTTTTCTCGAATCAATAAATACATAATAATAATACATAAATAATATATGACAATACATTCATGAATAACATTACATAATAAATATTTGCATTCATGAACTTATACATAAATTATACCACAAAAATAGGAGGAATATATAATTACTATACTGTGGGGTATCAAACTAGGGATCCTCGTTTTATTAACCTTGAGCAATTGAGAAAAACCCAGAAAAAAACCTCAATTACCATCATTCATCTTCTGATGGATCGATTTGAACGATTTTTTGGATACTCTGCTCATTACGACATGAAACTGATGTGCAGAATGCGAAGAAAAAAGGATGATGAGAAGGAGAAACGGTTTCTCCTCGCGGTGGAGGGAAATATAAAGCGACTATCAGTACACCTGTATGCTAGCGCCCCTAGCGGCGACAAAATGAAGCTGTGAGTTCGTGTGTTCGTCGTCGAGAGCGCTTCTGGGCAAACAAACGCAATACAATGTTAAAGGAAAGTTGATATATTATTATCCACTTTCCTATAGTATCAGTAAAGTTGTGTCGTTCTTGTCTTCGCAATAGTATTTTGATATTTTTTTCAGTGGTGTAAAATCAATTTGTGCTTGGCGGGGGGGGGATTAGGGTTTCACTTGCTCATCTGGCAGTACATGTATTGGTTTTCTCTTCGGAAACTGGTGGAATAACAAGGGGGAATACGGTTAACGGTTTGAATCAGGTACGTTTCTGGGCGGAGGGAAGGGGCTTTCGAAATTTTTATTTTGTAATGAAAGTATTTTACGTGTATAAAATATCGTTAATTTACCATACTTTTATTAAATAACAATGCGAATTTAACAGATAAACAATTTAACAATATTTGTTAAATTAACAATATTTCGAATATTCAAAATTGTTGCTTCATGATTCAGTTACGTGGTCTCCGTTCGAAACTATATTCAACGCCATAGGCAATGCTAATGTTTGAAAATTTATATCGTAAACATAAATTTTTGGATGAATTATCGAACATCAAGACAAGAATTGAGGTTGAAAAGTAGGTAACCTCAATTACAAATGCAAACATCAAATCCAAAATTCAAAACCGATCTTTTTTTTAATGATATTCCTCTCCCCTATTCGGACTTTGCTCCACTTTATCTTCTACACTGAAGTAAGAATACTAAAATTAAAATACGATTAATGTGAGATAAATACAAAGGACAGTTTCTGTTGACTTCAATGAGACAATTTGTGATGCTGTGGCTTAAACATTTTTAATGCATTTCCAATTTTTTGCAGATTTGCAGATAGGTCTGTCATTTGAACACAATACACTAAACGGTAGTCGTGATATTGCTGACATTGTAACTATATCATTGACCAAATCTATTTCTGCTCATTTCCAATAAAGTTCATATTTGTGGTCATTCATATTATGATTACATTTTATGTTACTTATGGATACATCATTGTAGTTGTGATTAAGAATTAATTTGCTTTGTAACATCGATCATCATTTCAATTCATTATTCTCTTAATATCTTAACGAAATTGTTAGCTCCAGTAGTGGAAAATTAATGTCCCGTGGAGCAGCGCGGTTTCATAGTTTCCGATGTACATCAATGTAACACAGTATCTACTTAGAAAATTAAACGTAAGTGGAAAAGCCGAGATCAAACTAATAAGGGCAATGCCACTCGAAGTTTCTATGGCATTTCAAGTCCCGGTTCAAACAGGTGGGGAGAGAGAGAGAAACATCCATTCTGAGATTCCATTAACAAGAATAACGCTGGAGGCATTTAAGAATGAGACGGGTCATTAGGAACTCTTAGTTAAGAGAGAGTGTTGATATACGAGCCTCTATTATATCTCAGCACCCCGACATTTGCAGCACTTAAGAATCCGCGGTGAAAAGCATGAGAATGTAATTAGAGTTAGTGCACTGTACTAGAGATATGAGTCTTTTATTCGGTCATACAAAGTTCATGTCTTTTGCAGACATACTATTAGAAGTGCTAGTTTCAGTACAAACTGATAACTACGAAATAATTTCCCACACAAGTTTTTATCGTTTCTTGTTCATAATAGTTTCTTTTTGTATCCTTGGCAAGGTTGTGCATTGTAGTCCTCACTTGGGTTTTTCTCGGGTTTTCCTTTTGATACATATGCAGACCCGCTGATTCTGATCTAGAAGTCACAACATTTGGAGAAGGTAGAATCTTTCATTTAATTGTTATTATTGATCTCGAAGTTTGAGTGATTTTAATACGTACGATTTAGTAGCAATATATTTGTAGCTATGTAAGAACTGAGAACAGAACGTATTTGTTGAATTACTGTTTTTATTACCAACTGAAAACAAATCGTCAATGTTCTGCGGATTTCATAAAAACCGTCTATTTTTTATATTTACTTTAGGGGGGTGCATGTCACAATTTTGCCTTGGGGTGCAGAAATATTCAATCCGCCACTACCCTTGGGCAATGTGATCAGAATTTATAGGTTGGTCCTTTTCCTGCTTCCGGAGATTAAAGTAGTTTATTGTCATCCACATGATCATCTAGATGTTTGTTTATGCTTTTTCTACAAAACATTTAACAAGACATACCAAATTTTGCTGGTAAGATAGCCGTGAAATTTCTCTGTTTGTAAATATATTTAGATGTATCATGAAAGTTAAATTTACTACGCTACACATGCCGCTGAGTATCAAGTGAAAACTCCAATACCTATTCTATCGTAGGTTTTAACTTGGCGACCGTTTTTTAAGATCCTCATTTTAATTGTAATGAAAGAATAAACTAATATACATCAACTTCTCCAATACGATTTGGACCTTATATGGCGAGGCAGTTGAAGGAGTCATCAAAAGAGCAGATGAGAAAGGTAACTGAAGAATTAATTCAAAGTCGGAACAAGAGTAATAATGGAAAGGTAAGGGACAGCTATATACGAGAGGTAAACTTCGCAGAGAAGAATAGAAAACGGTTCATTTTAAACCCAAAAGTCATCGAATTCATAACACAACTTGGAAATTTCAAGTCCTATTTCAAGGGAATTGGCAGAGACGACAAAGCGGAATGCAAATGTGGGAAGAGAGAGGAGACAGCAGGACATGTATTTTGGAATTGCGAACTATATGGTAAGGAAAGACCGGAATATATAAGGTATATGAAGGAGAAAGGAATACGGAGTGGAAAGGAGAAGGAAGAATTGATAAATAACATGGAAAGGTATGAGAAATGTAAGTAATATGTGACGCAAACGGGATTGATCGAGGATATAATAAATAAGAAAGATGGAGAAAGGAGACAACAAAATGTTAGACAGCCAAAGGTGAGTCATACAAACACGAAGACAAACAGATGACAACGGATGTGATGTGAAAATTGATAAATAATTGTAACAAATGAGTTGAAGAAACCTTGAAATGACTTTGTTGCAGGCAAGGTGGTCAAATGTAAATGGCCAACAACACAAATAAATGATATAAATAATGGCCAATAATAGAACAAAACCATCTTGAAGTTGTAGGTGCTCTTGTGGATAGAACCTCTGAAGGGATCGTTTTTAAGCAAATTTCCGTATAATTTCTAATGAGATCTTCGTAAAAATATCGCACGTGACACCAATTTAATGAAGAAAAGAACAAAAGAAATTGTTCTTTGCTTTTCTGGAAAATTAATGAAGTTATACAAAGAAAACTGTCGCAAAATTAGAGAACTAGTTAAACTAGAAACAGTTCTTTCAATTGAACTGGTATTATTAATGATTCGTCGTTTTGAACACACCATGAACAACTGTTATAATGACTATTTTCCCTATAAGTAGAATAGATAACATTATTGAAAATTTGATAAATAGTTATGTACTTAATAAATAAGTGATTTAGAAAAGGAGGGAAGGGAAATGTGAAGTGAAGTGCACGAAAGGGACATAAAATGTGCAATAAATAAAATGTGTGAAATAAAATGTGCAATATGTTTTATTTAATCAATTATTTAGATGTTTCGGGGTAAAATGTTTTTATATTTAATACTTTAATATTTTTTGAATCTTATAGTTTAATTATTTATTTAACAATTTTATATTTTAGTGCTCTGTGATATGTATTTTTGTATTTTTTGTATTGAATTTCCTTATATACTACCACCGGGTTCGATCTGCCCATTTGCAGTAAATAAATATAATATTATAGTATTGTACTTCACAAGCATCTTAAGTTATGGCACTTTGTGTTAAGACATATATGACGTTGTGTTGACATTTTCTCGCTTCATGAAATGGTGTCTTGCGTCATTTCAATACCGAACTCGCTTGGTCTCGAACTCAAGACGGACGGACGGACGCATGCTCACGTAGGCCTTGCTGTCGTCCGTGCGAATGGAAAGAGTGAAAATAATAATAATAATAATAATAATAATAATAACCAACTAATAATAATAATAATAATCCAACCAACTGACCAACAACAAAATAATTAAAATAGAATCAGTTAAGTGGTTAATGAACGGAAAATTATTCCCAGAAACAGAAGGCTTCATAGTATCAATGCAAGACGGAGTCACACCAACCAGAAACTACAGGAAAATAATCCTGAAAGAAATGGGAATCACAGATTCATGTCGCCGATGTAACCAAACCAAAGAAACTCTTGGTGGTTGCACACAGTTGGCCCAAAATGATTACAAAACTAGACACGATAACATAGGAAAAATAATTCACCTGTATATTGCAAAATCACTGAACTTCATTAAGAATCCCATATCACCAGACCATCTGTATAAACCTCAACCAGTCCTGCAAGACGATTTGAAAGCATATATTTTGTACTGGGACAGAAGCATTCTCACTGACCTAACAACAATTCACAACAGACCTGATACCATCCTTTGGAAAAGAAAAGAATCAAAAGTGTATCTCATCGATTTTGCTGTCGTAAATTACAATAATCTAAAAAAAACAAAGAACGACAAAATATCAAAATACCAACAACTAGTCTTTGAAGTAAAAATAAACTCTCGAATGTTCATGAAGTGATCATAGTGCCTATCATTTTATCTACCCTAGGACTAGTACCCCAATCCCTGGTCGACTCCATTAAAAAACTCAAAACCAACACCAATATAATAAGTAGATTGCAACACAGCGTCCTTCTGTCCTCAGCCCGCATTACCAGAAAGTTCTTGGACCTGAAATGATTCTTCCTCCCAGCAGAACTTGATTTAATAATCCACTGCTGAGAGAAAAACCAACTCAAGTTGAGAGAACTAAGTAATAACAATAATAGTAATAATAATAATAAATTAATGCTATCTTAAAATGCTAACAAGAAAGTTTAAGTCGTTCAAATCATTAAGCTAATTTTTAATTTTCCTAGAATTTTTTTAAAATTTGTATTTGATTTATTGTTATTAGTCGAAAGGTTAAAACATTTTGGACCAAGATTAACAAATGTTTTATCAAAGAAAGATTTATTCATCCTGGGCCAAAAAAAAAAAAAGTTCTTGAGACCTCAAAATGAAAAGTCAGCGTTGTTAGGAATTGTCTCCCACAATCCAAGCGACCTATCTCTCTGGACGTACTTAAACTCGACAGATCCTCAGGAAGAAGGATAACTTCGCCATTAAACTCGACACCTCCTGAAGGATTAGGTCTACGCCGGTCTACCTGTGCCCCACGTCACGTGAATCCCCAGTCAATGGGGCATGTGAACAGCTCTTTCAGCTTTATCACAAAAAAAAGGTTTTTTTCTCCGTAAAAATTGTGATGTTGTTGTAGTATAATTGGAATGTACGCTAAAAATGATGAAAAATGATACCAAACACGGCCTTACAGGCATCAAATGCTCATTTGACTGTTAGTCCAGTAATTAGGTGACGAAAAGAAGCATGTCAAGAAAAAAAAGTTTTTTCCCTTTCAATATTATTTTAGTTTTTCACCTATAACTTTAAAACAACGCATTTTTAGAACAAAATATTCTTGAACAGAAAAATGTACATTAAATTTCTAACAAATTACATTCTGTACCGTTCTGTCATCAGACGAACGAAAAATGCTGAAGAGCGTGATTTCATTGACAAAAATTCTACAATGGATCTAATTGAATTATCTTGGGAGCTACAAACTTTTAGAGGAATGTCTTCATACAAATATGAAATACTTTGAATGTCCTACAAAACGCGTTATCCTGGATATTTTTTTTCTGACAAACTGTTTATCCTCTTCTGCGCGTGGAAGTTTTGCGCACATCTGTGTTGAAGAGTCGATACGTATTATTTAATTGCATCAAATAGGGTGGTTCTGATTTTTGATATGTTGTATACGATCAAGTTCTGATGATGAACCGAAATTTTCGACGTCGTCCGAACTACCAGAAATAAACAAAAACAAAAACAAACAGTAAAATTTAAACAATTCTCAGTTTTCATGGGTTTTTAACTTTGAAGCAATGGATTTTAGATATGAAATACTATGTCATTTTTTTCAGTTCTGTGAATTTACAAGTGTTAAAGACCAGAACTCGAACCGTATTTGGACCACAGACACCATGCATGGAAAAATGTACACGTTGACTCCACTACATAGATGTGTATTTAAGTTCAACGCGCACAAGCGGATAAACAGATACTCAGAAGAAAAAATATATTCTGAAAAACACATTTTGTTGGACGTTTAATAAATTTCATTTTCCTATAAGGATGTTTTCTCTAAAAGTAAGTAGTTCTCAAGTTATAAACAAAATACGGGAAAAATAAGTTTTTTGGTCCATTGTACAATCGCGCTCTTAAACCTTATCCGTTCGTCTGACGACAAAATGACACAGAACATAATTTGTTGGAAATTTAATATTACATTATTTAGGTAAAGTTGTCTTTCGTTCTAAAATGTGTTATCAAGTTATAAGAGGAAAACTGAAGAAAGAGTATTTTAGAAAATCTTAGTAATTTATTTTTGTTTGAGTTTATTGTTGAAATCTGAGTGTGCAGCTTCGTTCTTTCCCCTCCTTTCTCGTTTTCCTGATAATTTTTTTAATTAAATTAATTATCGAGCTGCTGCTAAAAAGAATAAATTTTGTTTCAACTTGAATAAATTCTTTATAATATTAGAGAAGCATCTAATATAGCTGACAACAATAAAATATAACACATACTAGAATATTTTCTCTCTAAGAAACATTTGGAAACTTAAATCTATTATTCAGAGAATTGCTTGAGTATTCTAGAATTCAAAGTTGCCAGACATCAGTGGTGTCGAATTTTTTATACAATTTGTTTTTATATATTATTTTTAGATTCTTATACTATGTATTTTTTTTTCTTATATTTCTTAATTTTATGTGTCGACCTCCGAAAACGTGTGAGTAATGGCTCTCATGTAGTCAACACCCGCACATACATTACTACAACAGAAATTCAACAATAAATGAGTACTTCATGAAAAAAACACCCTAATTATGAAGATAAAAGAACTTTCATGGTTGAAAAAAATATTTTGACGAAAAATCGAAGTTAAATATAACCTTTCTTAGCGGCTACCCCTCTTATTTTTGACGTTCAGGCTAATAACCAAACCTGCTGTTACAAAGATCTGTCTTATCGTTTCATTCGTATGATAAACTGCATAAAAAGCACATTTCATGATTTAGAGGGAAATAAATATTGTGACAGAAATAAAATCGGAGCCAAAACGTTGTCCAAAGCGTAAGTGTTTGGTTCTAAAACCCGAAGTTCCGAGCGTAAATGTGCCAACGCATTTACTCTAGTACGATACACAAAATAATTGTTTTCCTTTCAATCATATGTTTCATGAAAGCATCAAGAAAATTATAATTGGAATTCTCCGCACATCTGTTCTCGAAATCAGAGGATCCCAAAACTGATATATTCGTCTAAATTTCGCGACCGTTTATTTTTCACGATTACAATACTTTTTATATACTATGTTATCAGAAGCTTAAAACTCAGTAATGTCATAAATACGTCAGGTTTTGGTTCATTTTTGTTGGAATTATGTGTAGAATACGTTTAAGATAATGGGAATAAAAATAAAAATGTTTAAATAATAGCACTTTAAATAACTCTCCAGTAAGTCACTCATGAAATCCATTAGCGACAGGTCGACGGGTGCGCGGCGAGCGGCAAACCATTAGAGCAGGTAGAATCTGCCGAGTTTGACGGTATCCAAAATGTTTAATCCCTTGCCCGACTCTATGACCATCAGGAAGCGTGGAGTTTAAGAACTCCGATCTCTCTCACCGTTGAGTACTCGAACGAAGAGGCTGAACCTGGTGACAAGCGGATATCCTGCAGTTGTATCACAGTTGTACTCCGTGTCGATGTTTTGCTTTCTCTCGAAGGAAAATGTTGATAATTTGCTACTCTTTCCTTCGTTGGTCAGTGAGTGTTTAGGCCCCTCGATGAACTATTCGAGCAAACTTTTGCAAACTCTAATCGTATTACCTGAATTATTTTTCAGCTATTTTGAAAAAAAATTATTGTGGAGATGACGCAATGATTCGGCTTTTTTTTTCTCAATATCTTTTGTTTTAAACCGTCCAAACAATTGAAACTAAAAGATTTACAATTACTTTGTTTCTAACTGTTTTTGACAGTAAATGTATTATTATTTGGTTATATATTTTCTCCCACTACACAAAGTCCATCAACAACACTACCTTTTTGGTTCCAAAGAAAGATTCTCTAAGCAAACCGAAAAAATTTAAACAGACGACGAGCAACAGTAAACGAATGACTACAGTTTTTTTGGGATCGAAAAGGTAGTGTTGTTGGTGGACTTTATGAAACAGGGGACAATAATTGAAGGCATGGTTGGGCGGACAACGCTTCACCGCCAACGACGATCTTCAGGATTCCGTCTAGACGTATCTCTCCTCTCTGACTTGTTTGAAGAAGGCTTCGAGAAGCTTGTGTCACGATATGACAAATGCCTCAGTCATTTTGGCCGTTATGTTGAAAAATAAGTAAGACCCTGCTGTACTTTTGGAAATAAAATTATTATGTTATGATGGGATGGAATTGATGGGATGGTCCCTTGCTTGCTTCCGGAGAGTAAATTAGTTTATTGTCCTCCACGTGGTTATACGCAGTTTGTACTGTTTTTTGACAATAAATTTATTATTATTATTATTATTATGTAAATTTGTCTTTTTTTATAGCCCGTCGGAGGCTGTGTAGAAAATGTTGAACAAGAGTTGTGCAATGGGATATTATTTGTTCTCTTGTCCCGCTGTTGTCATTACTCCTTCGGAATCTAACACTATTTGTGACAAGACGCGCTAATATCATGCCGTGATCGCAAGACAAGAATAAGAAATAGGTAAATTTTTGAACACTTTCAGGACTTTGTTACAGAAATGGGCCAAATTAGAGACACATACAAACAGAGCTAGATTGTAGTAGATAAGCGCCCTCCTCCACGCGGCAGGGACGGGAATGTTGTTTAACAACAGCAAAAAAGATAAAATAATAAAAAAAGGAAATGATAAAAATAAGAGAGACTTGGAATGACCTGGTTACAGACAAGGCTGTCTCTCAACCAAGATCAAATAAAATGAAAAAAATGTCACTATTCTCAATAGGACATTGTGTTGTAAGTAATTTCTTGGCGGTATGACTCTGTCCTGAATCGCCATCAGGACGGTTATTTTTATTACTGACCACAACAGTAGTAAGTTTAAATCTTTGTTAACTAAACTCCATTAAAGTTCGAACTATAAGAGTAGTCTCTACTGTGATAGTGAATTTTTTGACCGAAAATCTGTCAAGCATGAATTATATCTCTTAGGTAAAGAATTGACACAAAAAGAGAGACAGAGAGAGCCTCTCGTATACGTATCAAGTATCAGATCTTTCCATTTGAGAGAAAGTCTCTACCTTCTTCTCTCCCTCTTGACAATGTACCCAGAAGCGACTTTGTCTGCTAAGTCATAGTACCTAACCCTGGGGGGAAGATACTTCTTTCTACGACTGAAGTCAACATAAACCATTTTATGTTTTTCTTGATACTAAAAATAGTGAAATTTTAAATATTTATTTTATAAAATTATACTTAAATATCAGCATTATTCCTTGTTGTCTCAACTTTAGTTCGTCCACATAAACCTAAAAGAAATATTCGCTTTCTAGGAGGGAATTAGTGATTTCGTAAAAAATAATGGTATGTAAATTATAGTTTACAACGTCGATTAGATCTTGATTGCACGTATTAAGTTCGTTGTGGATTATCATAGCAGAGTATCCATGTTGATGAGCTATCAAGTGAATCAGATAACCGTAATTTATTGCAGACGCCACTCTCTTAAAAAATATTCACATATACTCAAAATAAAAATACAAGACTCATTGCTTCTAGCGTAATGACAATTTTAAACTTCTTATATCGCAAATATCAGTATTGTATGTACATTTTATTTTTATTTTATCAACGGCGTTTATATATACACATCTTTGGTCTTTTAGTGATGAAAAACATGGTTAAATATTATATGTAGTATATACATACGTTTTCTCTCATATGGGAGTGATAGAGCTTTCCAATTTTGTACAAAAATAATTAAGTTCTGAAAATATAGAATAGCTTTCTTTCAAGAGCTCATGAAGAGTTTTAAAGATATTCAAGAGATAGTTGATGAATAGGTCAGGGGGTCAGCCAACAAGTCACCCACTCACTCTCGATAACATTGCTTGTATTGTTAGGTTCCATTCATCTCTTGAAACATCCATACTAATATACAAATGCTTAACGAGTCTGTCTGTCTGTTTCTACTTGATCAACACTAAACCGCTCGAGATTAAATTCAGCAATGCGTTTAGATGTTGAGGAACAACATAAGTTAATTTCTATTTTATAAATATGTAGTAAGAAAGATAGAGAAGGTTTTGGACGATAAAAGTCTATAAAATCGGAAAAAAATATAATTCTCTTCGATTGCGCTGCCTAAACGGTTAGAGATAGATGACAACTATGAATGGCTTCAATATTGTTCGCCTCAAAGAGTTCTACAAAAAAGTCCGCGAAAGCATCTAATGTCTATCTACAAAAATTAATCCAAATTTTCGACAGGACGTTATTAAATGTAGTTGTGTTATAACACTTCTATTTAAGAATGAAAAAATTAATCATCATCAAATTTAATGGATTATTGGTTTTGAACATTTAACAAAGATAAAAAACATCTTTAAATCGTAAAATTTCTACGAAGAGTTTCGATTTTACAAGATTTTTAAAGAAGTGGTGCAGCCGCGTCACGCCTCGGAAGCTATGAAGTAAGCGGCGCGGCTCCCGTGTGATGGTGTCGAGTACACAGTCAGGTTTTGCGTTAATTAGTATTATTATGAATTTGAAATATTAAGATGCTGTACGTTCTTAAAACCAGTTAGTAAAAGTGTTTTGATCTTACAATATAGAGTAAGATTAGTCTAACAAAAATCCCGAGCAACGTCTGGTAATCAGTTAGCAAATTTATAAAGCAAATACTATCAATCTTAGTTGAGTGTAATATAATCGACAGTATTAGTACATAGTTTATACCTTCGAGTTTCAGGCCACAGATGTATATCTAAATACGTTATCCAATACATGTTATATTTTCAAACACCATTATGTCTACAACGTCAACAGCCAGGTGAATATTGCTTCGGTACTCGCACCCGGTATTTCTGTAATTGCACCGACCCTAAAACCAAGTATTTATATTGCATACATTTATGTTTTAACATAAATAAATCCCTTCTGAAATTGAAGAGAAAAAAACAAAAACTTCTTGTTAGGTACTTATGTCTTTTTTGGTTTTTTTTTCCCGCGGGTTCGGTTTATCCACATAGGTCAAGCTACTCAATTAATCGGATAATCGAGTCAACTTTTCACGTGTTGGACACAGCGCGCCTGTACATCTTCTGATGAATATAGTTCCCCAAGGAAACTTGTAGCCTAAACATATTGAAAAAGAAGGATCCATTATTTGACAAAAATGATTACAATGCATATTTTTCGATGAACTCGAATGTAAATTTCGATATATATTTCAACTCAAATAAACACTTTTCCATATTTCCAGGAATTGTATTAAGTAAAATATATTTTATATCGGTATTGAATGGGGATAATTCACTTGACTTCGCGTATTAGTGTATTTCCCCAACATGGCAAAGTGTAGTTGCTCTATTTTGGCATATATGCAAACTAGTGGTGCAAAACCGTTGCACATACTTTCTCGTATACAGTTTTCCATCTGCAACATAGAGTGACAAAAATATCGTAAAAGTGTTACGTAAATGTAATTTCGTTTTAGACACAAATAGATGTATTTTCGGATCCGCAGTGCGTTTGCTGTCCTGCTATGTATTTTATCATTATCATTTCTTTCATTTCAGTTTACGAAACGTATATTCTACGTCTGTTTGGTCCATTTACTCTGCTAAATATTATTCAAGCTTCCTGAAACAGTAACCTAATGTGTAAGTGTAGCAGACAGAAATTATTTTACTGCGACTATACCAAACTTTCAAGCGAAATTCCGCTAATGCGGATGTAATGCATATTAATTGTACCTTACATGCAGAAAATTTAAGCAAAATCGTTGGAACCGTTTTTGAGAAACATTCAAAAGAGTACTTTGACGTTCATGTAAAGTACCCTTTTTTTTAAAGAAAAAATAGATCAGGTGCATCGATAACAAGTAAATTCTACTGTAAATACGAAATACGAATTAAATTGACTCATCCAGTTATTCAGAATCGCTGCGCACAGACGGAACAACTTTTTCAGAATCAGGCATCACCAAAACGGATATTTACGTCAAAATCTCGTGTTCTATTTTTTTTTCACGATTATAATACGTTCTGTATGCTATGTATATGAGAAAATAATACGCCAACACCCGTATCTGCCCCATTGTCGGTTTATAGTCGCACATCAAAAAGCAAATATTTACGTCAACCATCGACACTTCGTTAGTTGTCGTTCGCTCACTAGAGGGCGCGCGATCGAGTCTCGTTGACATTCTGGTTCTTTAACAAGTTCCTTTGGTTTTTGTTTTAAATTCTGTAATATTTGTTCTCATTACAATGAACAACATTTCTTTGAACTGGAATAACGAACTATTAAGATTTCTTGAATTACATAAAATCCATCGTCGCATTAGGACCAACATGCACCATTGCTTTCTTTGACATGGTCTTCTTGTAACTTTATGCAGAATGTATTAATTACCTGAATCAAATAAAAAATAACCTGAATCTGGAATGCGTGGCAATTTGCAATTACGTTATATTCAGTTAAGTGATTAAGTGATTTAATTACAGTTGTTTCTGATCTTTCTGGTAACAAATAAATCACCACTAGAGTATTTCGCAGTTTCAAGAGAAGTGGTGAAGCAAAATCCGACAAATGAAGAAGACGTGAGATGAAATTGTAGATCATTTTCTCTTCACAAGAGAAGAGAGAATATCTACACGAATAGAGTATAAACGTAAATCTACCTTGAAAACTGCGTAATATATATAAAAACGCAGTTTTATATATATATATATATATATAGTACTGAATTCAGTAAATGAGACACAGAGTGTAATATGTTGAGTTTTGATATGTCTTTAACGAATAGCACGTTTGATGTATCATGACGACAGTCATACTGATCCACAACTGACTCGAGCGTGCGTCAATGGAGTTCATAAATGGTAGAACTCCACAATTAAATAAGACTCGGTTTTAGTAAGAGATGAGCCCAGTACATCGCTCCGGCTGATTTAATTGCTGAGATAGATCCGTAACACATTTTGTAGCTGGCTGAATTGGATGAATCAATAGACTGAGTGAGCTTACTTACCTCCGAACCAGTCTGGACGTTGAGGAAAGTGGTAAAAACCCCTACCTCACCACCCCTACCTGCAGTTCGGTGCTCAACCCTCCGAGCCACGTCTACTCCTTTCTCAGGATGCAGAGAGCTCAAAAATTAATATTTTGAGGGTACAGTAAATTGCAGCGTGAGAAGCCGTCTCACAAGAGACAGAAGAAAAAAAAGCCTTGGCTCAATATGCAACGTGAATAGCCAGGTGAAAATTGCGACGGACCGGGATACGAACCCGGGACCTCCTGATGGCCTGATTCGGTGACGACTCCAAAGCAGGACGTCCCGGGTTTGAGTCCCGGTCCGTCGTAATTTTCATCTGGCTGTTGACGTTGCATACATTTCTCCACGAGTAGGTTCTCGGAAGTTGTGAGTTAAAAATTGGTTCAATGTGTTGGCTGTTGCATTAGATAACAGTTTCCTTCCTTAGTACAGTTTTGTAGCTGTCTAAAACACTTTAGTCAAGGTTTCTTAAAGTTTAGATTTTCTTGTTTGCTGACGTGGATATTAACCAGTTATCCGTAAAACGGCACTGTTCAAAATACGAAGTAAAAAACTTGTTTCCATTCTCTTTTTTAAGTGGTGCTTTAGAGCTCGGCAACATCGAGGTCATTAGAGCCCTGATTTTATAATACATGTTATAATTCTGTTATAATTGTAGATAATTAGACAAAGCATAAATTACAGAACTAATCTCATGTGGTCATATTAATGTTAATATTTCATATATATTACTTTATTTCACCCCATTATAAATGTATGAAATTGATAACAAAAATTGAAACTAATTTGTATAACATACAAAACACACTTAAAGTGTCATAATACGCTAGAGCTTTTCCCGATTACGTACAATCACTTATCTCCGAGATGTTTTGAATTCATCTGCTGAACCCTAAATTATGCGAACAAATTGAAGTCTTTTCGATTTTACGAGTTGTTATCACGAATTCCGAGAAGAGGTGCTCAGAAATCCGAAATTGGTGGTCGTACATGAGCGCCACTCTCTTCGAAGAAAGCCGAGTGGGTTTTAACTGCCCATCAAGCGTGACTTTTCATGGCGCTACGCATTGGCGCTCCCTCGCAGCTTAAGACAGAGCATTGGGGGACGCCAGGCGAAAGTCGATGGAAGCACCTGTAACGAACCACGTTCATAAACACATAAATCGTAGGAGACAGTTTATCCCAAGGGTCTTCTTGTTTGAGCTTGTGTATGCATCGAAGGATAGACATTACTTAAGTATACCGACTTAAAACATGTCGGATCAGACATACATTATAAAGTTATGCTGGAGTATAATGAGAATTTACTAAAATATTTAATTTAGTGCCAAGAAGGCATTTATAACATAAATACGACTACATAGATTTATCACCATGGACAACTTTATGAAATAGAATTCATTCAAAAATGAAAATATCAATAATAAACGGCGTCGTCTATTGAAATATTAAATCTCTAATTTAGAGTTCTTTTAATTGTTAATTTCCGAATAATCTATCGTTGATAATAATACTTAATTGTGAAATAACTTTTTTGTTTTTTATTAAATACAATTTTTTTGGTATCCTGTTAATATTATAACACGAACCGAATTATTTTATCATCTTAGGGTCTTGATCGGAATTGTTGGGATGGTCACTTGCTTGCTTCCGGAGAGTAAATTAGTTTGTAATCCTCTACGTGGTCATACTCATTTTGTAACTGCTCTTTGACAATAAATTTATAAAATTTATAAAACGCCATAAAAGGATATAAAAGATAAGTTGACGTGGGTGAAAATAGACATAAGCATTATTAAAAAAATTTAGCATTCAGGGTAAATTGTAATGAATTGTGACTGTCACCATGAATTAACTTTAGAAAACTTTAAAAGAACAAAAAGAAGCTGTTTTCATTCGTACCATTCCTTTAACATCCGCTATATACCCCATAAAAAGCCCATAATTGTAATTTATTTATATTATCTCTCTTTTAATAATGTATATAAACACAAACAAATTTTTACAACTTACAAACTAATTTTTTACAATAATTTAATAAATATTATGACAATGGCAAATGGTTGAAGAAGGTTCGAGGATGTCAGCTCCTCGACGACAGACACCGCAGGTCGATTCTCGTTCCGCATAGAGAATTTTCCACCAGAAATAATGGAGTCTACAAAGATTCTCGGTCACTTTCTAGAGAATAGACGAGTGACATGTGGTACAACATGTGGCAGCACCGTAATACAGAGAAGAAGTCAGCTGTCTTCTTGAATTGGGAGCGGCCATTTTATTTTCTAAAGTGAAAAACAGACACATTTACATCAATTTATAGACAAGGTTAAAATTTGACACCAACCTTTTCCACGTGTTATTGTAGTTTCGAAAATATTAACAGTCTCCGTTCCCGTTGTTTGTTGCAATAAACTATGAACTATTTATACTTCGTCGTACATACAAAGTCGACCTCGCATGGACGAAGAGTATATTAATTAGATTGCAGAATGGACGGTAATTGAAGTAGAATTTATACCAAATTGTTGGTTATTCAAGTCTACAATGGAAATTGATTGTTCTTTTATGTAATTTATTGTAATATTTTAATTTGTGTGTCTGGGAATAACTCTATCTTTATTTATCAATTAGTCACTTTGGATCATGTTTCCCAATAAGATAATAAAATTATATGAATCTGAATGAATTAATAAAATGTTAAATTACCATTATTTATTCTTCGAAATATATATTAGAAACTACGAATAGAAACCCTATATTTATAAGTAAAAAATAAATTTTAATTATTAATAAAAGTCCGGAACATCGACAGGTGTTTTAAGACCCTTTGTAGGGTAAAATATATCAAGTCTTAGGACCATTTTTTCTTTGAATGTTCATGTAATGTTTTGTATATTTGTTTAGCAATGGATATAAATATTTTTAATTCAGATGTTTTAATTGTGAATTGTTTTAAAATATTGAATGTCCAGTAATGATTATTTGAAGTTTTTTTGGAATCTAATATAGTTCTTCAAGTACAATTATAAAATATTTGTGTGTTTTTCGAACGAACTACATAAACAAAGCACCACCAATTTTTTTTAACACAACGGTCAAACACAAAAGTTTAAATGTTGGCGGTACTCTTACATTGATGTTGTTTGCTCAGATTCGATAAGAGTTTTATCATTGCATTCATCTTTTTGTGAGCTTTAAAATATACACGGATTCACAAAAAAAAATTACAATAAACTTTATTGTAAAATAATCAAAGGGTACGTATCTCTGCAGATAAAAAAATTAATATAATTTGAACATATCGCGTAGTGAAAATCGTATAGTAATCAAATTAATAACTTAATTGTAAAAAAAAAATCAGTTACAAAATGTGTATGACGACGTGGAAGACAATAAACTAATTTACTCTCCTGGAGCAAGCAAGAGACCATCCGATCGAGGGCCCTAAGGCAGAGGCCGATTTAACATTTCAGCTTTACACTCCTCAGATAAGTATAGCAAATTAACTACGTACTACGATGTTAACAAATTTGCATTTAATAAAACACAAAATAAATTGATCACAAGAACGTTTTAGCTTCGAACCGGAGATTATTCGGGATATATTCTTTATAAATCGTAGCTATTAAAAGAACTTCTCTTTCGAGTGAATGAGGAGACCATTCTCTCTCTCTTTCCCCATTTACGTAGAACAGAATAGAATATTTATTGGGTTTGGCTCAGACCATGAGGTCTGCGCTTCCGCCAAACCATGTTCAGAAAATGCACATACAAAAGAAAAAAGACAAATTACAGTAATAATTAAAATTACAATAATAGTTCAAATTTAAAGTAATTAATAGACAACATAATTAATTAAAATTACCATATTCATTGAAATTACAATAATAAATAAACTGCAAAATAATTATAATTTAAATAATAAAATTACAATAGTAATTGAAATTGAACATAATAAATAAAACCACAAATAATTAGAATTCCATGAAAGTCGAAATAACAGTCGAGGTTATTTAAACAATGTGAAAAACAAAATTTACTTGAAATTATACATACTGTCTCTTACATTCTAAATATAATTTAAAATATGTGTTACAATCTAATGGAAAATATGTTGTTTGACCTATTTCATTTATAAATTAACATCATATTTTACTATATAAACTTACTAAATATATTTTAACAAACAAATTTCTTGATATTTACAATAATTCTCAAATACGCAGAAACTTATTTCCCTATCGCTAATGCAAATTGTTTACCAAAGCTATACTGATTTTACATTTTGAAACAAGAGGAGCGCATTTATGACAACTATTTCATAAACTTAATATCTAATGTGAGATTAATTATTACAATTCAAGCGCCTTCAGATTCTGTATACAAAATCCCACTACACCCGAAGGAAAACCCGAGCCAAGATGGGAAATCAGTTCAGTAGGAGTTTGAAGAGTTTGTTCTTATTGTGCTGTCCTGCATTTGTTCACACTTATCTGAAATTGATTTTTAAAAGTTTGTGTTTAGTTTAATTTTTGTCAACTTTGCACAAAATATCGCAGAAAATCTATTTTTGAACTTAATAGTGGACTTTCTGGTTAATCTAAATGTTCCATACAAATATTCAAATTGTTGGTCTTCAGCATCGATTCATATCCCGACCACGAGTCAGGACAGATTCCGTGACTCACTCTGTCGAATTTCCATATAGTATTAACGGGACGTGTGTGATAAAAAGAGTGTTCGAGAGATTTACGACGGTTTGCTTTAGTTTCTACCACGCTCTGTAAGAAAAATTCGAGACGCGTAACGTCAGGGGAGAAATGCGTATCCATCATATTGATTTTAACCTCTTGCCACTCTTGGGTTTCGCAGCTTCATCAATGAATCTACAGCCATCAGATGAGGAAACATAAAATTTCTTTCTCTCTGTAAATTAACCTTGTAAATGAATTTTCTGTGACAATTCACAGCGTTTATTCATTTTCTAGACGCAGTCTATAGATGAAAGTCAGTTATAGAAGAAATGATGACGAGAAGCTTCCATCGTCCGAAACTGACATATTGCAATCCGAATAAAGTTTCCGTGCGGATGCTTTTGTACAGATTGTATGAAAGAGGTCAAATGAGGGTAAATAACTTTCGTAAGATATAATAATGGTTCTAAACTGATTGTATTGATATATTTATACTTGAAGGACAATAATCATGGGAATCTTATTATAGACTATCAATTTTTAATGTAATACTTTATTAGTCTTCATTAATACAGAGCCAACGTTTTGATGCTAGTTTGGCATCATCTTCAAGATCGCTGCTAAATTTTTTAATTGCTGTCATGACTCTATGAAGGAAGGCTCTAGACAATATTGAACTTGCATCACTATTTTATTCTTACAAGTAGTGATGGTTTTTAATGTTATCAAAAGGAAATTTTATGGGTATTAAGTTTTGGAACATTTAAAAAAATGTAGCAGCGGCCCTAAAGATAATGTCAAACTAGTATCGAAACGTTGGCCATGTATTAGTGAATACTTATAAAGTATTACATTAAAAATTGATTGTCTATAATAATATTTGCATAATTATTGTCCTTGAGGTATAAACTTTTGTGAGAACCGTCCGGTCATCGTTTACGACTATGAGGAAACTGAAAAGAGTGCGAATAGACCTATATTTTATCATCTTGTGAACATTTCCGTACGGATTAAACACGAAGGGGTGTAATGTGCCAATACAAATGAGAAAACCGAGGGGAATTTATTTTTTAATATTTAATTTTGAATGCAGACGTCAAATTTAATAAGGAAACGAGACTAAAAGAAGAATATGTACTTGCAAAAAGCCCATAAATGTGTATCTGAAAAAATTAATAAAAATAACAGACTTAATTCGATGAAAAACCCTTATTTTATAAAGTCTATCAGACTGTGACCTAGCTTTAGTTACTAAACGTGGGGGGTGTAAGATACGGAGAGGTGAAAACAGGTTTCTCTCCTTAATTACCACACTTTCCTGACATTAATGGACCCATGTGAAAAGCGGCGACTAGTGGATCAAATCTTCACTTGTAGACGAGTGCCGTGAAAGAAGACTACGGAGGAAAATATTAATCACAAAAATACGACGGAATACATGCGAGAACAGAATGTTGAAAAAGGTATGATACCTTTCTTGGTATTTACTTATTTCCTTCGAAGTTAAGATGAGGACACCTGAGCCAGATTGGTCTAGTTGCAGATGGATTCAATTCTGTTGAGCTATCGCACGGTTCTGTATTACAATATCCATTATAAATAAATTAATTTAAAAAATATAACGTTTAAGACTTGTTGTTGAAGGCAACAAATTCAAATTACCCCAAAGGCAAAACTCCAATGGTTTTAAAAGTGAGGCACTTCCCATAAAATTGACTAAGCACTGACGGGAATATAAACTATATTTTTCAAATTATAATAATAATAAATTTATTGTCAAAAAACAGTACAAACTGCGTATGACCACGTAGAGGACAGCAAACTAATTTTCTCTCCGGAAGTAAACAAGGGCCATCCCATCAATTCCGATCAAGGGCACTAAGGCAGAGGTGGATTCAAAAATTTCAGCAAAAATTCCTAGATAAGATGAAAAGTTAGCTGCGAGTTATAATACTGCTAAAATGTCAATATGTTTGTAATTAAACGCAAAAAAAATACGACCTATTTTGGAGGATTCCAAATCTGTTTTTTTACATATTACTACATAAAAATCATAGAATACATGTAGTTTGTGTGTAACATTGAAACTCAGTCTTGGATTCTATAGAGAACCCAAGATCAATATAATTTATTAATAATTAATAGGATCCCGGGTTCGAGTCTCCGCTCGTTGTCTTTTTCACCCAGACAAAGGTAATGCAAACGACTAAATCGATATTCTACATTATTCAAATAAAAAAACGTTTAGGAGACATTATAATAAGATGTTTGCGAATTTTAATAGTAACAGCTTTAGTATAAATAAATTCAGTTGCTTAATCATTGAATAAATACTTTCTAAAGAATCCAAGTCTGAGATATTAAGTTCCAGACACACTATATGTATTCTTTGACATTTGTTTCATATTGTAATCATTAATATTAATAATCAAAGCTTTTGAAACTGATATAAATGTTTCATGTATGAAGGGCAATTTTGACAGTATGGTTTAATAATTTTTACCAGGGTTGTGGTTAACACAGGCTGCATAATCTAGCAATTTTAACTTGGTGAGCGATCAATACAAAAACGTTTTTTCTTTTCGAAAAAAATATTGGTACCACAGGATGTACCAAACACCAATATAAATTATAGAGCGTGTAGGAACAATGCTGTAGTTCATTTAAGAAACTTTTATATTATTTTATACAGTCCTGAGGGTGGATACAAATAATTATATTCATTGTATTCTAGATATTGGCCATTTACAATGATGGTTTATTGACATATATTAGTTTTTTTTTTAAATTAATTTAGATACTTCGAATGTTGATGCGCCATGTCTCGTAAACACCACTTCCGAAGAGATGAAAGGTGAGTTTTCCTTATTGATTGAATCACATCAAGAACTGGTCCACATCTTACAAGGACACGATCGTTCAACATGAGTTGAATGAGGAATTATCTAATAGCTCTAATAGCCCATTACATCATCTGGTAACCTTGCTCATACAAAGGATCCTAATGACTGTTGCGTGATATCTAATTTATTTCAACTCAATTCATAATTAACGTTTAAGGTAAGAAGATTGTAAGTGTAAATTACGTTTAGCGTGTATGAGTCAGTTAAATGTGTTGTTGAGAAGTTCAACGGGTGAAATTTTCACATGGATTGATTTTTAGATCACTAATTAACAAAAGACTTATCAAAAATTTCCCCATATTCTTAATATTTTCTTATAAACCATGAATTTAATTGTTCTCTTTAAATAATAAAGAATTTTCACTGAATTTGGTTATTTCTTCGTTAAAATATATAAAAGGTCTTGTCAGTCAAAGATCAAAATTAAAATAGGACAGATCGACTACAGACATTGTGCAATTTTCGTGAGACTTTTAACACCATAATTTCAGGGAATATTGTTACAGCAATTTTAAATTTTATTCATTATACATTGCAAGTGTCCAGTTTATCCACGTACATTCATTACATCCATTTGTATTGTTTGAATAAACGTATATAAATAATGGATGTTTCGCTATGAATTTAGTTCATATCATCTTAACATTTATTTACATTTTCTTTTCTATTCTTACTCTCCAGTTCATACACATCAAAAATACAAGATGTATTCACCTCTTCACATTGCGAATATTTTAACTCTACTTGCAAAGTGAGGAATCGTCACAATCAGCCATTCACTTCTGCGGAGATGGGCTAAAAAGATAAGACGCTCAACATCCGTGGATCTAAACAACTTCTACTAAGATCAAACTACAATGAAACACGTTCAAGGCCATAATTAAGTTTTTTCAATCTTCTCCTTTCGTTTACTGTACGGGGTGATTGTAACACAACTCGTTGCATTCTCAGATGAAAACTATACCTGACCTAGGATTGAAACCCGGAATCGTAGGTTTCAGAGGAGTCTCTAATAGCTGAGCCACCAGGTTAATAAAAATGACCAAATGAAAAAATTAATTTTTGGCTTTGGGTAAAAAAAATTGTGGTTATCGTCGTACCATTCTTGACTCTCCTGTTCCAGCAATAAATAAAAACGTACATTATTTAAGATACGCGTGCGAGAGTAGATATATTTTTAATTTGCTGCGAGAGAGAATTGATCAACACCAGAAAAACCAGTGACGGAAACGGAAATATGTGAGTAATATAGTTTATTTGGAGTCGTTTTATTACGTATAGTAGAACATAGGCACATTATTGGAATCCGATTCTTTTTAATTTTATATCTCTCTAAACGCTGAAAATAGCAATTGAAATTTACTCTGCAAGGGCCTCTACAGAGAATTTCCTAAATTTTCTTGGATTTTTAATTGTGTTAGTATAAATATAAGAACTGATTTGTAAAGGCAGTGAAGATGATAAAGTTATTATTATATAGAGATAAGTAAAATGTTCTGTGTACAGTGTACTCAATTTTGATTTCTTAATCAGATCTGACAGAAAGGATATTTTATTTTTAGTTAAAACATGTCTATTATATCGTGAAAGTATATTTTAAGTTTGTGTAAAATGTAAATGTAAAAATTGAAGAAAAGAAACGAATTCTCTCTCTCTATTTTTATAACTACTTATAATAACTCTATTATATACTCGATTCTAGTTTTCTTCATAACACAATTGGGTCAATTGTATTTACTATTGCTACGGAAACTGTGGAGATTTTATATAACTAGGTTTTAGTTGTAAAAAGTGCAGAGGTATATATATCGCAATCATAAAATATTGTTGAATTCTATAAATCGTTGAAAATATTTCAAAAATGGAAAAATGATTGGTTGGATTCTATTTTGGGTTGGCAACAGATTTTCAATAGCGTTTTTTTTTTAGAAAGTACGTAAGAATGAAGGAAAATTGACAACTTCGCTTACAACATTTCACCGCTCCAACCACTCTCTAACTGCGCGAAATGTTGTAGACATAAATTTAGTCAACACGATAATTTTGTTTACAACTTTTGTTGACAACAACAGAGTACAATACGTGTTTCAATGGAAAATTAGCAAACATTTGGTTAAACCTACCATTGCACACATATCTCAAGAAACGCAAGAGTGCACGCATTTACGTTTTTGCTCGATGCACTTGACCCGTGCACCTTGAGGGCGAATGTCTCCAGATGCAAGTGAAGAAAGTGAAACATTTACACCCATTGCAATTACCCTGGCTTTCGTTCCTCCGTCGAGAACTACACGATTCTGTCCAGCAGCATTAAAATGTATGCAGGGTGAATATTATTATGGGGGACGTACTGGAAGAGAGAAGTTCATAATAAATAATAATAATAAATTTATTGTCAAAAAACAGTACAAACTGCGTATGACCACGTGGAGGACAATAAACTAATTTACTCTCCGGAAGCAAGCACGGGACCATCCCATCAATTCCGATCAAAGACCCTAAGGCAGAGGCGGATTCAAAAATTTCAGCAAAAAATCCTATTTAAGATGGAAAGTTAGCTGCGAGTTATAATACATATATAATGTCAATATGATTGTAATTTAACGCAAAAAATTTACATATACGAATTATTATCGAACTATAGATTATTCTGAGTATAGTGTTTAAAAATCATGAGAATTGAAATAACACTAAATTCACGATTTATTGTTACAATAAACACGCCCCTTGACGAAGCCTAGAGAACCTGTATAAGAAATCCGCCTCTACCCGAAGGAAAACCGGAGAAAAACCCTGGCTTGTATCAACTTGTATTCTGAAAAGGACGGTTGGTCTGCAAAAAAAGCAATTAGTACTAGTGCACTACATGATATTAATTTATTAAATTACAGTGTTATTTAATTAATATATTACTACGTACATGACACTGGTGAGTGATCTGGTATTCGTTGCAGGAGCAAGATGAAATCATTCTCGTCCAGTAGCGTACCTAGGTGGGGGTTGAGGGGGTGGTCCGCCTCGTCCCCCATTATGCAAGTGTCCTCCAATATGGCGACCAAATATTATTTCAATTCGTTAATTTGAACAAAAGTATTATTTAAAAACCGTGAACTAAATAATTGTTGAGCTTTTAAATGAATGAAAGACAAATTTCAATTCTGTTCAATACATCAGAGCGTTGTACATGAACTAGTAGGCTTGCAAACACGTTTGTGAATGGAGTTCTCAGAAAACGTTACTATAGGGGAGTCCAAATATATCTTGTCTGTTCATAGCAACCAGATTTTCTTATTCAATCAAACATTGTGATGTCAGTGAGAGTGAGCATGTTGAACCAACCAAAATTAAAGTTGGGCGAAAAGTTACTATGAAATCTATTCTGGTTAACCCGATTTCTTCATGGGTCAACCATTTTTTTTTTTCAGTGTACTCCCGTCCCGGGCCTCGTGTGGTGAACATCACACACTGATCACGTCTACGGTCAAGTACATGGAATGAAAAACGGATCACTCACATTACTTAATGAACACCGAAAATAAATAAACTAATATCATGTAATACACTAATACTAATTGCTTTGTTGGTGAATAACCGTCTATTTGCGGATACATGTTGATATGACATTTTTGTTCCATTTCCAGTCACATATCACTCCCTGAGGTGTATCCCTTTACTAATATTCACCCAGTACACAAGCACAATTTATTAAAGATTTCTAATATCAAATCTCTTGACCTTTGAGTTAGTACGTTGAGATTGAAGTGGAATTTCCCGTCGCTGTCTAAAGCGGCGCGTCGGCGGCTGTGACGGGATGCGTAAGTTAAAAGAGAAGGCAACCGAGTTTCACCGCTTAAGAAGTTCGTAAACGCAGCAGGAGACTCCGTCGCGCGGCCTCCGCCCTTTAAACGCCACGCAGCCTCAATTTCTACACATTTCACGTACAACAACACTAAGTTACAGTACATTGACATTGCGGTACTCACGCGAAATATTTGAGACACGAGTAATCCCGCAGTCGTCCGCTGAAGACGATGCGATTTGCCTGCAGCAATTAAATACTACAAAACAATAGTAATCCGCAAGAGCACTCTGGTGTCTAACTTCTTATTACCACCTTATAAATAAAAAAAAGAAAACCTTATACGAACTTATAAAAGTTAAAGTTTGGACTGGGGTAAACGTAAAATGTTTAACAACCGGACACAAATGAACAATACATATGCAATTAAACAACAATGCAACACATACGAATTTTTATGGACGAACAGAATATGCTTTGTGATAAAAACTCACAACGTTTTGACTTTCGTTTGAATTCGTCGTCAGGTGGTTCAAATTATAACAAATCACTAGAAATTATATTATAACAAACGTTTGTACCTAAATATTGGATTGATTATCTTTTTCAAAAAGATTTTCGAGAATAGCAGTAAATTAACCTTGTGTAGATTCATCCACATTGCCACTCGATGTTCTTCATTTTTCTGTTTTTTACGTAGAACTAATGAGCACGCGATTTTTGCATGTCAGATGTGTTTTTTGTTGAAGTTCTTTGCTCTATTTATCATGCGTAATGTGATTCACAATTGTTTTGACAACTGAATGTGACAAACATGCTCAATTGTATTTATGGAGATACAGAATGTTTATCCACGCAGAAAATTAAAAACCTGACATAGGCAAGTCGTGGGAAGTAATAAGAGTCTTTTTATTTTAAGAAGAGAAGCTTGATAGTGCTGTTTTTTTCCTCTGGTATTGTTTGAACCGAGTTCCAATTTCTATAGGAGTGAGTTAATAGAATTTGTCGTCTTGAATGAAGAGGTTCCACATTGTTTACCTCAATAAACCTCCCTTTCCCCCGCCATTCAACTGATCACCAATCATTACTCCGCTGCCACTCATTCATTCATTTATTACTCATACTCACCCACTGCCCCGGAAATCTTGAGAAGTAAGGTTGTTACTTGTCATAAAATGATTCATAAAAAGTGTTTTCATTGAGCTAAACAAATCTATTTCATTCTTGTTTACTTTAAAATGGCTGATGAACGGTATGAACTCAAGTGTCAAGTATTGAATACAATCTGTAACATATTCCGTTAAATGAACCAATTCACAAATTTTTGCCGAAAATATTTTCAATTTTACATATCAGAGAGAAACAACTCAGGATTTTCCTGGCAGACATAATCAAATGTTACGAAGCAACATAAAACTCGTGAACAAGATTAATGATAGATACGTATACAAAATAATATATGAAACAAGGAAACAAATGAATAAGAAAACAAAAGAAAAGCGAGACAGAAGGTTTTATTAAACGGTAAGATAAAAAAAACCAAGGCTGCGCTATTCCTTTGTCTTGTCCAATGGAATCTCTTCCCGAGTGTGACATTACCACCACCACCACCCACCCCAGGAGGAAAGTGGGAAGGAAATGCAGTGGACGAAAGTGGTGAGGTGGGAGGGCGAGCGGATGTTGATGGTGACGCTGGTGGTTGAGGCGGTGGTCACTCCACGCGTATATATAGGAGTGGCGTGACGACGCTTCTCTACACATCTCCCTCGCATCACCACGTGTTCACCATGGCGAACATGCTGCTTTGGGTAAGTGCGCTCGCTTTTTTCAATATTTACACACGCAGCGTAATACATACAGCTCAACCATGAATATTATGTTGAAGAATTATCAGTCTCAATCAGTTATTCCGTTATTGTTATTACTTTATTTCAATTTAACATCAACACAGTTCTCTATAACAATTGTTTTCTCTCTCACTTATTAAGAGAGTAAAATGGTAACCCTCCACACTTAATCCTTTTTCTTTTTTATGTCAGTTTTCCAGATAACTTTTACCTTTGAAGTTATTTATACTCAAAATATTTTAAATTTGTTGAATGATTTTATTTTGTTTAATGGTAAAATTAACTGAAATTTATTCAGTTATACTTTTATTACAATTTACAAATAAAATTTGAGTGAGGGGATGTTGGTCCCCTTTACGTTCACCACCTCCCAACGATGTTACTACTTCAACTCTCGTCAGAGAATCGGGGGCCCGAACACTAGACCAACGCAAAACAGTTCGCAGGAAACTAAAAGTGACATTGACTCGAAAAAAAAACCTTCATAACACATTATTTTATTTACTCAAAGTAATTTCAAAACAACATATATTTCAATTTTTCAATATCCACAGAAAATTGAATAAAATTATCATTTATTCCAGTGACTTTTCCCACATGATACTATTTTAATATAATATGAAATATAATAAATCAATAAAAATTAATATATTTATATTTAACATCATTGTAAAACTTTTATTTGGATAAAATTTAATAAGATAAGAAGACACAAAGGATTAATTAGAATATGAATTAATTTTTTGAATATTGTACGTTTTATAATGTAACACTTTACATTATTATCAAATTTTTACTGATATATTTTTCAATGCGAACAATTCATCATTTTTATTCGAATACCAGACGATCAACACAGTTATGAAATGTTTTTTAAAAAAATGTCTTCTGAGAGTCTTTGCTATCTGTATTTGAGTCAAGAAGCGGATTCTTTTCGAGTAAAAGACAGAAATGACGAGCAAGAGAAGCTTTATTTTTATGGAATATCGCAATACTTGACTAAACAAACAGAATTACATCTTTCTCGCAACCGCCCCCTAGAGTGAATTATCTCTAGCAACAAGTATATTAAAAAATCTGTTCATTCAAAAGTATCTGATAATGTATTGATTGTGAAGAAATAGTGATGGAAAAACTGATACGAGATTGATAGAATGATTGTTGCTCGTAGTTTTAATGTTATAAAGCTTTTTCGGCTGCATATCAGCCAAATTAAACGACGTTTCATTTATCATTCTTTGATAATGTTGCTAATGCTCCACATTTACCAAGACCGATACCAGATGTTTCACATTCTCCAGACTTAATGCACGGTCCTTCCAAAACCCACGACTTGATAGATGTCTTTTATGATCAAAGACTCGATAATAGCAAAATAAATAAATAATTTAAGACTTGCGATCTTTCGATGGACCGTTTATTTAGTGCTTCGAAAAACACTACATTCCATTTTTACTTTTTGTCACACCTGTCGACGACTCAAACCTAAGTCGAAACGTTGTGTTTTTTCTAAACACTAAATAAACGGTCTTAATTCTTAAATTACTTATTTTGATTGTATAATGGACGTTAATAGTATAGCTCGATAGTAGCGCTTATTAAGTCTAAAGTTAATTCAATATGTATTAATTTCAGTGTGATCAGACGTAAAATATTCAATAATTATGCAAAAATATATGTACATAGAACAATGTAACTTCCATTTCTGGTATTTTTTAATTCTTACTGCATGAATCCCAAATAAGAAAACGAAAGATAGCTCAGTAACTATCTCCACCGGGAGGATCGTGAAAGTTTCATTTTAGCTTCTTCAATAATTTTACGCAAAAGCTTCTTTTTCAGTCCCGGGGTGCAGATAAGGAAGGGTATACCCCAAGGGAGGCGATTAGGGAGAGCTGTTTCTATGGATTTATCAACAAAGAATGTAATTTGATTTGTGGTTTTAAAACACGCCATGCATGGAAGTAGTGTTGTGAAAATGTGTGAAACGGTTCGGAAGAAAATCGGAAGATAAGCGAATTCAAGCGGTTTTCGCGAAAGACTCTAATAGCAGTTCAATGATAACAGCAGTTCAGCGAGAATAGGCATTATCGATGTTAGTTTTAGGTTTGGTAAGAGCGCTGTTTCCATGCACATAGTTATGTACGAAACAACGTGAAATTGTGTGAAGTGGTTAGAAATCTTCTGATAAAACAATTTCAGAAAATTCTAATTTGAAGTTACGTTACTATCTTGTTAAGAAATGAAATTTTAAAATGTTCATTTTACTCTTACAATTGTAATAAAATATGCCCAATAAAATCTTTGCATATTTAAATGACTTAAATTTTTGTTCGCTTTTGAATTATTTTACTGAATGGTCGGTCCCCAATAATTAGTGCCAACGCGTTCTTATTACACGTGCCGAGTTATCCGGTATTTATAAAAAGGAAACTCTCAATTTAGTCATGTACAGAATTATTTTTTATATTATTTTTGTTATTTAATAGTATTTTTAACATCTCGAGTAAAAATAACGCAATTTTTAGAATCATAAATTCTTTAATACAAACATAACCTACAATATAAAAACTAAAACCTTGGATAATATTAAACAAGTTTTGTCCAATTTTGTAATTATTAATTCCTACATGATAACATTCCACGTCATTAGTTTGAGACCACATCATTTCTTTCATGGTGCAAAATACAAATTCGTAACTGTTCATTCGGTTGTGTTAAACCTATCTCCCGTTCTTGTGCACTCTTCTCAACTTCTGCACAACTTCTCACGATGAGAAACCCGACACCAGAAACAGTTCGAAAGTTCGATACACGATACTTCAAATCCCAGTTGAGAAACCGTCAAGGAAACCAGGCTAAAATCAGAAATGAAAAGTATAATTGACATTACTTTTGTCTACAATCATTATAAAATTGAAATATTAAATGGACCTTTTGATCTCTACATTAAAAGGTCGATTTAATATTTCAACTTAATAACGTTGTAATAACAGAAATTATTTATTAATTAAAGGTCGATTTAATATTTCAATTTAAAAAATATAATTGTCTTAATCTTCAAAGAGTGTTCCTGAAAGTTGTAGAACAAAATTTCAAATTCTAAATTTTGTTAGCCCTGACGTTTGAATTTTACCTGAGAGAAAGATACCTTGAAACTCTTCAAGTTAGAACAACGCAAATTTTCGTAATTCATTTCAAAGCCGAAGAATTTATAAACAATAACTAAACGCGAAAAAAATTAATATTAAACCTTTTTTTAAAAAAGCATCGTTCTTCATGGTAGTCTCAATTCAGTTTTCGTGTATAAATGATAGATTGAATTTCATCTGAAGTTGGTAATACAAATTGAATCAAATATCGTCAACTTCGGATTCAAATTTGTCTATTATTTTGCAATTGTTTATTCATTATACTGAAAAAAATCTAGGGCAACTATTCTTTTTTTCCTTCATATTTTCAAACAATTCAATTGCTATTTATTGTTGATGGCGTCTTTCTTTGCTTAAGAAATCTGTTTTGTTCATCATGTGTGGTTTGGTTAACTATTGTTTTAATAACTGGGCATGGGTAAGTAATTTTCAATAAATGTCAAGAATGATTATTACTCAGTAAATTAAAAAAATGGAAGTAATGGAAATTCAGCAGTAAATCAATAAAAACTAATTACTCTGATCGTGACAATATTTTTAGTGTTGGAAGGGACATTGTTTTGTCTATGAACACGTGAAAGTCTTGATGACGTCACTCAAGTTATTCTCCCATAAATTCTAAAAGTAGAGATTTCTCGATATCTAATAACGGGACACAGTCGATAATCCCGTGTTCGATAATTGCTTGAGCTCTCGCCATCCTTTCTCTCGCCGTGAATTACCTGCTGGACTCTCCAAGTGGACCTTGGCCATGAGCTCAGGAGAGGGAGAGAAATTGAAACCGGTCACGAATTTTTTATTTTCCTTCACCGAGCAAGAATTCCAAGACCAGAGTCTCCAACATTTACCTGCTTCCACGTTCCTGCCAGTGCAATGACTGCTACGCGTTAAATTTCCTGTCTCCAATATTTCCTAAAGCCATTACACATTTTCCTCTACAAATTACATGAAACCGTGTCGTGTTAAGTTCACTGTAAGAGCTTTGATGAAAGTGAGTGTCCTCGACTCTCAGTTTTTTTCTTAGAGCTTGTAGACATGTGACTGCTGATTTATTTTAGGCAACATAGAATCATGTCCAGAAATTACTTCAGATCTCGTCCATTGAAAAATTGATTTCATACTGGTATTGAAAATGTTCATTTTCTTTTATATTTATAAAGCAGCTAATAAATTTGTTATATCCAAAACCCGGGTAAAAACATTAAATAAAAACATTTGGAAGATAAAGTTACTTCACACTCTCGAAAGCGAAAGTTCGACTAAAACAAACAAGAACCGCAGATGAAGACAATTAACCAAAAGGAGACTGAAGAAGTTTCCACTCCTTTCAATTAACAAACTCTACAACAGCCATTTGTCTTTTACTCAGTGATCCAAATACGTGCGACTACGACAAGTGGACAACGGACAGACTATAACATACCTAAAAAAGAGACAAATACAGATAATTAACTGAAAACTATTTAATGGAATAATAAAAACTGACATGAACGGAAAATTGTTCATAGAAAATTAATAAATTCCTCAACAGTACATTAGTATTCATGCTGGAGATAGATTTTTATACCACGTATTTGAAGATATGTTTCATAATCAATATTTAGTTTTGAAATGAATTACACACAACGGACTTGAGAAATAGAGTTTCTTTTTACATTTTTGACGTGAAAATCAGTCTATTGGTATAAAAATACAGTGAAAAGTGTAGTGAAAGTTGACATATGAATTGTTTCTTGGATACTACTGGGTATGTGGATTGTTGGGCTGGGGTGGGGGGGACAAATTACTGTCTATTATGAATGTGTGACAATTCGTGCAATACTAATGGGAAAATCAAACCATATTTGCGTCTCAAAAATGTTCCAAAAAAATTAAATGAATAAATAAAAATTCTTCCTCTTACAGTCGGTTAAATTTAAAGAGGAAAAGAAAGAAAAACCTTGACAGTATGTGATGGTCCATAGTAAGTGCATCTTGTGGAATAGACAGCAAATGAATGAAGACTGAGCAAATTGCATTTTCATGAGGGCTCTACCACGAGATCTTGGTCAATATTTAGAGAAGCCTTATGTTTTCGTAGACGAAGCGAATAGCGATGCTTCGCAGAGTGATGAAAAGAAAGTGTCTAACCCAATCCTACGAAGGTAAAGATGGAGACAAAATGGAATATGCTTCGCAGATTTCATTTCTAAGAATTCAGATATAATGTTACTTTAAAAAAGTATTTCTAAAAGTTACATTTTTGTATACATCTTTTTTTTTTTTTCTTCCAATGTGCTTTATTTACTCTCATTGAATCTTCTGGCCGTGAGATTCAGGCCAAGAGGCCTGCTCTTCCACAGAACCGTGACGTGGGTGAGGAAATTGGGAAGGCGAGATGTTGGGTTGCCGGGGACCCGATATTTGTCTATAGGGGACGAGGGAAACCCCAGATCAAAACCTCATCTAGTTCTGCCGAATGGGGTTTGTACCCATGCTCTACCGCTCAGCTGTACAATGGCATTTCATTGGCCCTATCATTTCACCGGCACAGTCTGTAACCATTGCCATAAACGAGGTACAATTACAAAAGGTAATTTCGACTCGAGACTTAGTACATAGTCAAACAGTGCGATTACGCTATTTCATTTAAAATACAAGTGGAAATTTTTGACCACTTTTATCAATAAGTATGTGATATTTTTGAGTTTAACTCACAATAAATACATTCTTCTTAGATTGCCAACGTTTCGACGTTGTCCTCCACGTGGTCATACGCAGCGTGTAACTGCTTTTTTGGCAATAGAGTTTTATTATTATTATTATTATTATTATTATTATTATTATTATTATTATTATTATGTATTTCCGTTTCGGCCAACGATGACCACGAAAGACGAGTACCAGTAAGGTTCAGTTATTGATTTGAGTTTACTCGTCTTAATAACCGACATCGGGGCAGCGTCCAGATGTGATCCAGACCTCTGTATCCGAACATTACAACTGCGGCGGTTAGTCGCAGAGGTCGGACTCTTTGTAAATCCCAGCTAATCAAACTGGGACATGGATACAAAGAGCTACAAATTTTCTCTTACCCCGCCCGAGTATCGAACCCAGGATGACTTGATGACGAGCAATCACGCTGACACCGTGGCCACGACGGGGACTATATTTATTATTATTATTATTATTAAGTCATCTTCAGGGCTCTCTGCAACATAACTGAACCTCCTCACCATCAACCATCACCCTAACTACTTATCCCACGACAATCTGTTATAGTGCATATACGAGTTCAATAGGTACATCCATTCCACAAACTCTTGTGAGGGTTGATGTCGAGGAGGTTCAATTATGTGGCATAGAGCTCTCAAGATACCTTAATACAATTCGAAACGTTGTCAATCATGTATTTATTGTGAGGTTCAATTATGTGGCATAGAGCTCTCAAGATACCTTAATACAATTCGAAACGTTGTCAATCTAAAAAGAATGTATTTATTGTGAGTTAAACTCAAGATATCATATACTTGTTTAAAATGCGGATTAATTTCGAATGTTTCAAGTTATTTAACGGTCTGCTTCGTGATAGCAAACTCCACATAAAAAAAAAAAAATTTTTAGTTTAGAACAGAGCAATTTGCAAAAATAAATTTCATTAATACTGTTCTTCCATAATGTAAGACTTTCACGAATTTTTTTAAAGGAACTTAATATAAATTTTTTTTTCTCATGATATATTTTTANGGGGGTGAGTGTGTGTGTAAGGGGGGGGTGGTAATTGGAGTATATGAAATAATTCCAAGAAAATAATTGAGGTGAATATTTACAATTTAGTTACATACTTGGAATTTTTGAAGATTCAGTTTTCTCACCATTTTAATTCATTTCCTGTGGATAAATACCACGCATTCCATTACACTTATGTTGACGGTAACATTACCGTATTGATGAACTGGTCTTTTTATGATCAGGCTCACTCGAACAGCGATGCTCATAGTCACAGACAAGATCTACACTAGTTCTTACTTGCTGCACGACGATCTTAGTTTTGCTCGAGTAGTTGCTGCAAAACCAAGACTAAGAAATCAAAATCAATATGCGCTTCACTACCCACTAATTCCCATCATGAAATAAGTATTATTAAGAAGGTATTGCCTGTTATGATTCAATCAATATTTCGTAAATGTGTCACAATTGAACTACTAGCTTTTAAATCATATATATCTAAGTTTGTTTAGCCTAGCCTTATTATTCCCAGTTCATGTGGGGTCGGCGAATGGGGATGGATATGATGCTTCGTTAATTGTAGCTGGGGAATACTCATGGCGCCGGATGCCCTTCCTGACGCGCCTCCCCTGAAGCGGTGATTGTGAAATGAAATGGGTGTGAATGATTATGAGTGAATGTTGTGGTGGAATGATAGGCAGGGGAAACGGGAGAACCCCGAGAAAACCTGCCGCGAACTCCGCTCCGTCCACCACCTCGGATTCTACTTGGATCGGACCGGGTTTGAACCGGCGTCCCCAGAGGTAGAAGGCGAGCGCGTTACACACTGCGCCACGGGTCATACGCAGTTTGTACGGTTTTTGACAATAAATTTATTAATCTTTATCAATAAATTGAAATTAGCCTTTGGTGCGTATGCTGAAATTTTTTTTGCCAAATACCTTTCATCTAATTACAAGTTTCCCGTTGGTTCGGTGGTCCAGTGATGAATTTGGCGCGTTAGAAAACATAAGAGAGATGTTAAAATCACCCAACAGTTTAGAATCGACACTCGTGATTTAGCTCCGATTCCCTCTGTCAGTAATTATTACACTAACAAGCGACCAGTCCAATTCACTTCTCTCGACGGCGAGAAGAGATGTTAGTGCTCCTGACCTGCACTAGGAGCGCCCCCGTCGACGGGTGTGTCCGCAACCGCAGTTCACTTGTCCAACCACTTTCACTTTCCGGTCGAGAGAGAGCGTTGGCTTCGAGACAGCAGAAGGCTCCCTAACACCCGTCATTGCCTGGGCAGCGTGTTGTTGATCCGACGTTGATTAAGAATCGCCGTTCCGTGGCACAAATATGCGGGAGGGCGGGGCTCCCGAAACACTTTTTTTTTTTGTCTCGTATGAAAGTTGAGATGGACCGCATGCAAAGTCTAATTAGTTGAAACTCACTCGCTTTCACAGGACAAAATTTACGAGTGATCTACGTTCACTACAAAAAGTATCAAGTATTGTATGCATGAAAATTACGAAACACTTTGTATTTTTAATCAACTATTTCTTCTTCTTCTTTTCCTTCAAATCATGAACCATTACATACCTATCGGAGTATTTTCACAAATAAAAGATAAAATTGGGGCGATCAGGCACAAGAAGCAATCGTATACATATTGTAAATAGAAGGATTCTTCAAAACTCCTCTCTTTTAAAAAAAAAAAAAAAATAAAGAAAGAAAGAAAAAGGCTGCTGCCAGGAAAGATCCGTGATAATTCAAACTATCTAGATCTATCCGTCTAGGCGTAATTGCCTACGTCGATGTTAGCCACCGAGCGTAAAGTTTTTGTTCATTGGAAAACAGTAACAATTGTACTGGTGCATATCGTCATTAAATAAGCATATAAATATTTGGGAAAACACAAAACACAATCCTGCGCAAGATATTACAAAAACACGAAATTGAAAAGCCTGATCCCGAGGAAGCTGGTTGCAACCTGGACTGACTAACAAATTAAATAATAATTATAATAATAATAAAGATATTCCCCTCATAATTTCAGCAACTGGAGTCATTTTCAAAGCCGTAAAAGGGCATCTTGCAAGATTACCATTAATTAGAAATGTACTGCCAAAAATGCAGAAATCTGTCACACTAGAAGGTAGTAGTTTAACAAGGAAATTTATTAGTCTCGATTGAGATTAATTTAATTCCTGCTCGGAATATAAGCCTGCGCCATCTACCTGATCGAACAGATAAAACGCAATTGCACAACAAAATAATAATAAATTTTTGACTACGGTCTGTCGTCCATGTAAAGAACGATTTAATCATCGGAAGAAAAGTCAACATCTGGGACCGACTGTATCCCCTTCATGAGTTGCATTGCTAGCAAACTAATATAATATTTGTCATGATTCATGTACTACAACGGAATATTTCGAATTCACTTAACAGTATTTCTGGGAATAATAAATCTGAAAGTGGGAGAAAAATTTGTTTTCCTTCAGCGCAAATTTTTATTTTAGAGAATGTAATAACATTTGTCCATTTCGTTTCAGATTGCAATGGTTCTGATCTTGGGGAACTTGGTGACCGCAAAACCTTCATTAGGAGGTCATGAACAGTAAGTAACGCAGAAATGTTTGATCTCTGCGTGTGAGTAACGTTGATTATCTCACCCACTCACTCACTCATGTATGGACGTAGAGAAAAACTATTAATTGAGAGACATTACATTTTGAGAGGATGTTACTTCTGTGTGGAAAGGATTTTTCAAAATTCCAATTATAAAGGCGGATCGGAGATAATACGATTTTTCGAATGTTAGTCATATTTATAAAATAATTTAAGTATCTGACCAATGTTTGCGTCTTATTTTTGTCGTCTGCATTGAATTAAAACGAAGGATAAAAAACCATGATTCATTCAGAAGAAGGTTGAGGACTATTTCACACGTGACGTTCATGAATAAAAATTAACTACAACTACAACGGAGCAAATGTGGTTGATTGTTACTCCGGAATGATTCATTGCGAATGATTTTCTTAACGAGTTTTGTGCTGGGTAAATTGGTCAGTTGTAATAGTTACCGAAGTCTTATTGTAGGTATAAATATTTACGAGAGTGTTCTTGAAAGCACGAATTTTTTCTTTGTCGGCAGTCTTTGCGTGTAAGATGTCATCCATATTGTCTTCCTGAGTTCATCATAAATTGTGGGTTCACCTTTAGGAAAACATTTCAAGTATATCTAGTTACCGGAGTTGGGTCCTTGATTTCGTTGTATTTCGAAGATATTTGATAACGACACACATCAAGACGCTTGTCTGGTTACCTTCCGTCAAACATGAAAGCTTTTTCTTTTCGTCCAATAATTCCACACAGTTTTACTCAGTATTTCAATACTTCGTTGAAGTATTCGAGAAATGTTTAAGTTATGTCATCAAATTGTACCCTCTAACTAGGAAAATGACATGAGTTAAAATAGTATTTCCTTGAGGGATAACTGAAAGATAGTTTACATGGAGAGTGAACAGTACTGGAGAAAGTACAGTTCCTTGTGGTACCCCATATGAATCGTCCTGTGCCAGATCGAACTAAGTCCATTTGCAAAAAACCTAAATAATCTTTATAACGAATCATAATTGTTGGAAGGAACAAGTTAATCTCAATATTAGCAGTAGAAATATAATACAATCTAATTTCATATCGTCCCGTGACTAACAAGTGGTACCTTCGAATATTTTAATAGTCATACTAATACTAGACTTCCAATCACAGGATCTTCTGCATTGTGGAAACATACATGACATTTGCTACGGTTATTCAATATTTAGGTAAATAAACGTAAGAAATTAATTTTAAAAACTTAAAGTATTGGCAACGGTGAGTAGTGTCACCTATACGGCAGTTTATAGTCGTACGTGTAGAATCTAAGGGGGGGGGGTCAATAATGTCGCCTCGTGGGATGCTTAATAAAGTGCCATTATTCTCATTCAGTTCGCATTTTGAAGCAAATTATACAAGAAATAATGAACCTCTTTGACACGTTATTGCCGTTTAGTGACCGCCCCCAACGCGGGGACGTGGGTGAAATGTATTACGTTTCCTTTATTTTTCTATTCTCCCTCTTTGATTACATCCTTTAATAAACATATCTAAACAACGTATAGTAAGAAAATTTCTTTACTTTTTTTATGTGGAGACAATGTCTTTACAACTATCCATATTCAGCTCTCCTCCCTTTACCTCAGTATCAATTTATAGTGACGTAGAATATAGAAGATTGTGAATGAACATTTGATTGAGGACAAGGATAATTTATTAAGGGTTGGAGAATTAGCAGTCGGGAGGCAGCTGATAAAATAACAATAATCATAATATTAATAATTATAATAAACTTTTATTTCGTGGTTAGGCTCAAGCCATTAGGCGCCTACTCTTCCGCCTTACCACCGTGAATAAACAACAACATAATAATACATGATAATAAAACATAAATAACAATACATACATTAATATAATCATAAACATAAACATAAATTATACCACGAAAAGGGAGGACTATAAAATGTAAGTACTCTTTTCTTTCTTGGAACAAAGTACAAAATCGACATATAGTTATTAAGCGAGATCTTTATCCCGCATTACAAACTTCTCGTATTCAATAAGATTAAAGCTTTCATTCCGTAGTGTGAGGTATAAGAGCTGCAACTGCTAAGGAACACAAGTAAAAACGGAATGTCAACGGGTAAAACTGACGTGATCATGTCCATTATTACTGTAGCTACGTCCCAAGTTCTTCCAAAACTATTGTGAATACTATGTTGGGAAAATGGCATTCAATTACATTGAATCGTTCATTACAAACATATTTAAAGCCCGAGTTCTTTACGTGGAAAGCTATTAGTTCCTTTTTGGAAGATTCCCAATCAATTTCACACAGTTTACGATAACTCATATTAACAAACCGAATCGCAATAGCATCGCTGACACATTGCTCTTATACCGGCGAATAAAATTATTCATTACTTTCCACATGGTAAACTCAGTTATAAACTTGATAACTCGCGGTTTAAATCCACGTTTTACGCAGGGAAAGAACTTACTTAAACTGTTTATGATCATAACTCTTCAAGGCATCAGTAATAATTATTTCAATCACTATCTTTCTAAATTCTTCTGCGTCAATATTCTGAAACAAAGTGATAAAAGCAAAACAATTGCATTATCTAGCACATTATTTGATCTGTTTCTGAGTGATCTAGTGGTGTTACTAATGGAGATTATTCGGCTGCGGTAGGGAATAAAGATATTTATAAGAAGGAAGCCCTTTGATTTGTGTGGTGGTACTGACAGGGTAAAGTCACCAAATTCTTATAGAGAAATATCATGTAATTTTTGTGTTGCTCCGATTTTACTTTTTCTACGGTCAATCTCGCACACATTAATAGCACCATTATATTGTATATTTATCACAATTAACTACAGAACGTTCTATTTCAGCCCCTTCAATCATTAAAATTCGACTAAAATGTAGTGTTATAATATTTTAGTTATATATATTTTTTTCAAAATAGTGAAATTTTGTGGTAAACTGAGGCAACTGAGATCGTACTATAGGGAAATTTATCTATACGTCTATTGTAGGGAAAAATGGTTACTTGATTTTTTTCTTCAAATTATGAATCACGTAATACAAAATCATACATGAATGAACATGTACATTTGACACGTTTTTGTATTCCATATTAACACACACACAAAAAAAAACCTAAGGAGGGTGAATATAATTTGTAAAACCGCTTAGAACACAGCATAACAATAATAATAATAATAATGATAAAAATTTATGTAAAAAAACAATACAAACTGCGTATGACCACGTAGAGGATAGTCAATGTACATGTACAAATTATTATCGAACTATGGATTATTCTGAGTATAGTGTTTAAACATCATAATAATTGAAATAACACTAAATTCACGATTTATTGTTACAATAAACACGCCCCTAGACAAAGCATAGAAATCCGCCTCTACCCGAAGGAAAACCGGAGAAAAAAACCCGGGCCAGGATGGGACTACAAAATTAATGTACCCAACCGTGCCAAAGTTGAGTACACATAATACTAAATTAATATGTGTCATAAGAACACACAATCATGCAAGAAAATAGTTTTTTTTAAATTGATATAAGTTATTTAAAAAGTACTACAGCAATGGCGTGGTAAAGTTCAAGACGTATTTAACTTTTATTAAAATCAATATTTAGCATTATGATAAAACATATTCATCTTTTGATGTATGACGTTGTAATTCCGATCAAAATTTTTTATTTTGTCTCTCTGGACACGCCACGTCAAGGATTATTTCAGACAGCAAATACTTGACACTAAGTTGTATTCCAACGTTTAATTCAAAATTTAAAATAAACCGTACTATAAATCGTGGGTCGTAAAAGAAGGTTGCAACACAAAGCTGTGATCCCTGAAGTTTGACGAAACATTTGATATTGGATGTACTATAACCCGAGGGTCGTATAAAATGTTTCGCAGGCCGCATGTGGCCCGCTGACCGCATGTTGGACAGCGCTGGTCTTGTGCATAAGTGGATTCCCAACCAAATGTATGAAATGCCATCCTGTTCAGGGTCCTCATCCTGGCCCGGGTTTTTCTTCGGTTTTCCTTCTTGTAGAGGCGGATTTCTTATACAGATTCTCTAGGCTTATGTCTAGGGGTGCGTTTACTGAAACAAGAAATCGTGAATTTAGTGTTATTTCAATTCTTATGATTTGTAAAGACTATACTCAGAATAATCTATAGTTCGATAATAATTCGTAGATGTAAAATAAATTTCTGTTAAATTACAAACATGTTCATATTCTATTAGTATTATNTATCTAGGAACTTTTGCTGAAATTTTTGAATCCGCCTCTGCCTTAGGGCCCTTGATCGGAATTGATGGGATGGTCCCTTGCTTGCTTCCGGAGAGTAAATTAGTTTATTGTCCTCCACGTGGTCATACACAGTTTGTACTGTTTTTTTGACAATAAATTTATTATTATTTATTATTAAACATATTTTTTAAAAGTTATGTTTTTTTATATTTTTCCAGCTTAAAATAATGTATATTCGTTGATGAGAATGAAAATGTCACCTTACCAATAAATGAATACGTCACATTAGTTTTCTTCGTGGGGTAACATTTGGCAAAACCTCATTTCATAGCGACCCGATCGACGGAAAGATTGATAGAAAATGGTCCGCGGGGTTATGAGAAGTTGCAGTTGTATATGATGTTTCTGTAACTTCCAGCGTGCACATCCGAGTCCACATCCCTCACCTGATCAACGAAGTGCATCACGAGAAGAAAGTCATCTTCCAGCAACCGGAACACGACGATCACCACGATCACCACGATCACCACGATCACCATCTCGGTGGCGGCGGCCTCGACTTCAGCGCGATTGGCGGACACGACTTCGGAGGATTTAGTGGAGGAGGTGATTTACGATTTTTTTTTTTTTTTCATTTGTAGTGTATTTGTAAATGGGAAAAGTAGCTTAGTATTATTGAAGCGTATCTTCATGGAGCGATAGGAGTTAGGAGTTGGGTAAGGGTTGGATTGTTAGTGGGTCGGCGGGTTAACTGGGTTTTCCTACAACTAGGTCCACGTGGACGTGTTAGTAATAAAAATAATAATAAATGTATTGTCAAAAAATCTGTTATAAACTGCGTATGACCATGTGGTGGACGTTAAACTAATATACTCTCCGGAAGCGAGCAAGGGACCATCCCATCAATTCCGATCAAGATAAAGTAAGAAAAAATAAGATCAAGATAAGATAAAAAGTTAGCTGCGAGTTATAATACTAATAGAATGTCAATATGTTTGTAATTTAACACAAAAAATTACATGTACAAGTTATTATCGAACTATAGATTATTCTGAGTATAGTGTTTAATAAATCCGCCTCTACCCGAAGGAAAAACGGAGAAAAACCCGGGCCAGGATGGGGTAGATGAGTTAGATCTATTTACACTAGGAGGAAGGAGAGTTTGCTTTCAGCAGTCACAGTTATATGATCTGGGACGTTGATGTGAAGAGCTACAAATTTTTTTTCTGACCCTACCGGGTTTTGAACCCAGGATGACTTGGTGATGAACATTATTTGCTTCAAGATATTTTATCCGTCAGATCGACTTGGCTTAAGTACCCCCCAAAAAATGTTTCAAACGATAGTTTGAACCATTCGCTATCAGTGCTGATGAAGTTTTGAACCGTTACAGCACGAAGTTTGAATTATTTGACTTTAAATTAATATAGAGAAACTTTCGCAGCCTTTTTTTTATATTCTGGCAAAAGAACCGACTTGAAATAACGAAAAAAAACTTCTAAAACATAGCAAATGGACGCAGGAACGCAATGCCGTTAAGATTTTCATACCTCACGGAAAATTTACAAGAATAATGCACCAAAATCTGTAAAAAAAAAACTGTTCTAACGGAAACGGCAGCAGCATCATGTGACTAAGGTCAATGCGGTCCTTGTCAAAGAAAGAGTCAAACAACAATCTAAATTTATTATAAAGTTTTAAAATTATAAAGTAATTGTCCTCAACCAATAGTGAAAATGAGAAGATATAATTGTCAATTAATAAGAACTACTTCGGTAAATATTTCCAAGTTGTGTGAATAGTTAACAACTTGACTTCAGTCAATGTGGATAATTACCTTAATATTTTACTAGAATTATTAGTAAGGAGTCAGTATGGCTCAGTGGGTATAGCGCTGTGTTGCTGGGGTTCATCCCCGGAGGGGTTCAACATCCAGACTGTCCCAAACTCACTCAACCTGCCGTAAAATGAGTACTTAGGGTCAAACCTTTCAGAGCGAGATGCTTCCCACATCTCTCCCCGAATCCCTTAGCCACCTGTTGTGGGTCGGTTTGACTTTGACTTACAGGTAGACGAAGATTTATAGGGATGAAAAGGAGGGATTGAAGTCACTCTTAAAATCGTTGAAGTCCTACTCGCTACAGTTCCGGAATCTTCCGCAATAGCGTTGTCGGCGTCGTGGAAGATACGTTGATTTTCATGTGACTTCCTGAGCTAACTTGATAAAATTCGGCAGACAGACACTTTATAATCTGAAGATTATCGAAGGAAATAAAAAATACAAATTTAACTTTTTGTATGTTCTACATGAATATTTATTGTGATTCGTGAAAAAAGTTGAAAGAAGAGTTTCCTATACACCAGCTGAGGAACCGGAGCAGCTGCAAGACTGTCTGATGGATATGCATAGTTTTTTAATATATACCAATAAAGGAGCAAAATACATTTATTAAATCAAAGAACAACATAAATTACATTAAAACATCTAGGCTGAGATGGCTGGGTCATGTAGACAGGATGAAAGAAACATGAGTAGTGGAAATGGAATACGCATACATAAGAGAAGGGAGAAGACCGAAAACCAGATGGGAGGATGATGTCCTGAAAGACTTAAAGAAAATAAACATTAAAATAGAACTAGCGTAAAATTAAATCGCTAAAATATCTTAAATTGGTAAAAATAAATAGAGTATCATAAACTTGTGATTTCAAGTTGAAAAACACACGTCACCGGCTATTTAAAACAAGTTATTGCAAGTATTATTGATGGTGAAATACGAGTATCATTGCGTATCATGAAGAAGACAATTATTTACAAACAACGTGAAACTTTTAAGTCACAAAAATGATGAAAGTTTACTTTGATTTGTATTTAATTTTCCGCAGTATTTTTTACATTACTTTTATCTGTAGGTCACCTAACATCTGAGAAAGATATTTCACTTTTTCCGAGGCGAGATCCATAAATCACGAAACCGTTGCGCTCGGCAGCCATGTTTGTACTTTGTGCTCTTGTGCTTCATTTCAAACGAGTCAAGCGAGTTCCTGAATATTGTTTATACTACATTATTAACTGATTAATAGAAATTAAATCTTTTTTTCGTCATTATTATTCATATTATTGTGTTTTAAAATATTACGAATGAAAATAAGAAAAACAATAATATGTCTGAGTAACTTGACTAGATTGGAGTGCTGCTCCCACCTAAAGAATTGAACAGTGAAAGAACAGGATGAGAAAGGCTGAATTGTTACTGTGGAGGACACCTAAACGACTACATAAATCGCTGTAGCGCTTGTAAAGAAAAAAGATTTTAATACAACAGACAGTCCGTTGAATTTTATTTTATTCGTGTAGATAATGTAGCCAAATTTATAATAATGTGACCATTTCGGTAACGTTAATTAATTCAATTTTTGGACCAACTTAACTATATGGTCCAACGCCGTAGAAAAATATTCAGATGAGATATCGAAAAACGGCTTTTTTTGCCATGATTCTGGAAGGAACTTTGTTCTCGGAAATTAAAAATTGAATCATTTTATGTGAAAAAAATTCCCTTTTTCGATGGCAAATTTAACATTATGGTCCCATTCCTAACCTCAATCTTCGTATATCCTTCAGCGAGTGCTGCTACCTCCACCATCGCTTCCATCTTCACACTTACAACAGATTTTCTTAAAACGGAATCGCCGGGTCTAACAAACCTAACATCGCCGACTGTGACCGAACAATTGTTTATAATTGTTCTTGGCTCGCTGTCGCGAGCCATTTTATAATTATCATACCTTAACATACTAACATAAACGGCGGCGGAGAGAAGAAAATAGTGCGGAACAATATTTCTTTATAACTACCGTAAATATGAAAAGCGAAGAATACGACTTATATTTTCGGAACCGCAGTAATATTTGTAGTATTAGGACATAAATTATTTTTTCGAACACTTGTGGGACCATATTCTTAAGTTTGGCCTTTATATTTATTGTAACAAAAATACTAATTGACGTAAACTTCGTTTGAGTGTAGATCTATATTTAATTGTTTCCTCACAAATTATATTATTATAATATTTACGGCTATCGTCAATGTGTGTTTAGGTCATGGGTACGGTGATGGTGGATTCTCCGGCTACAGCTATGGTGGAGGTGGCCATGGAGGATTCAGCGGCGGTGACGTCGGCGGATACAGTTATGGAGGTGGCCATGGCAGCAGTCACGGTCACGGTCATGGTTACCACTAGCTACATATCTGCATCTCCATGTACATAGTACACAATAGTACAACACCCATCTAATGAGACTGCTATTTAACATTTAGAAGTACCTTGTTTGTTATTCTTGTTATGTTTTATTTTTATTGTAATTAAAATATTTTTATACATTTTTCTGTCTATTTATTTAAACGAGAGTACATGTATATACATATGAAGGGTGCAAGAAGAGAATTGAAAAATTCTTATAATGGTTATTAAGAATTAAATTATATATTTATATTATATAAAAATAATTAATTTGATGCAGTTATTCAGAGACGTTATGGAACTGAAAATTGACAATATCTTAATCTGATGGCATCCAAGGAGAGGATGAAGAATAGTAAAGTCCTACAATAATTCTATTTCTTTAAAATATATTTTTTTAATCAGTCTTATAATTATGAAACGACTCCGTGCCAAAGATATTGGCCGTAGAAGACTTACTTGGAAAGATCCAATATTTAATTCCTCATTTCAAAATAAACAGCAAAACATTAAAAAATTATATCCCTTCTTTCACTCGTCATCTTATTAAATGAATTAGAATCGAAGATACTACATTACACCAGCATATTAAGACCCTCACTCACGTATGCGTGCCAAGCTTGGATGAACACTTCCAGCATGAAAGTAAATATCATTCAAACTTTCCAAAATAAATTTCTGCGAAAACTACTCCACACCATGGTTTACTCCACCCCAATTAACAAATTCATCGTAAACTACAAATTTCCACTATTGATGACCATCAGATTAATCTGTACACAAAATTCTATGAGCTACTCCCTTCGTTCCCCAGTATTTCAGTCTACGACAACAAGCAAATATTCCAAACAGAATTAACTCTCCATTTCCTAAAGATATATTTAAACCCCCAAGATAAAAGAAATTGTAATCTAGAAAATATCATTGACTCCACTGTAACTATCTGTCATTCTTACTCCTCCCCTACTTTTTACGATAAGAAAATGAAGTACTAAATTGTCGCATTTGCTGAGTAAAGCACTCATATCAAGTAGAAAGTTACCTCTCAAGTTACTGTAAATAATTAAAATAATAAGGCCGATCGGAATGACACTAACTAAATAATAATAATTATTATTATAATCAAAGTGAAGAAACATGTCAGAGTGAGACAATCCACAGTTCAGTCACTCTGATTCTTGTCGAGTCGAGATATAACACTTTATTCAAACAATAATGCGGCCCACCCCTTCCTGAGAAGGAATATCTATATTAGTGCGACGCTACATGTAGGAAAGGTAGGGAAAAATCGGGTGACGTCTGTATACATAAGCGATATCAGTACTAATTGTTTCGTTGCTTGTAAATTGCAAACAGGTCGTACAAAAAAAATTAAGTTTTATGTGAAAATGATTGTGTAAGTGTTAAGAGAAGAAAAATGATATTGGTAGTTTTCCGGAAATTCTTACGGTAATATCCAAGATAACTAATTTTTCGTAAGGAGAAAACTTAGGGTACATCAAAGAACAGATCGACCCATCAACTCCGATTCAAGTGTCCAATGACAGAAGTGGATTTAACAGTTTCCTCTAATGCAAAATCATGAGAAGTGTCCCCCTAAACTATGAATGAAAAAAGGTAGCTACCTGTTATAATATCTTCCGAGTATTAAGAACATATATCAATTGACATATTAATAACATATATTTTCAATTGATGATAAAAATATTATATTATACATGTATATCTAACTAATATCTCATCAGTTGTTCATCGTAGAAAATCCTGGCTAGGATGGGACTACGGAGATATTGCACACAACCGTGGCTCAGTAGACATAGGAATAAACCATCACAAATAATAAGAAACAACGAGCATTTAAGTAATTTTGTAATTTCATCAGTTTGTAAGTTTGTAATTCAACACGATTCTCGACGCTTGTATTTTGCAAATGTTAATTGTCGTTTACGATACGGCATTATCTTTTGGTGCCAATCCGCTCAGAGCATTTGAAACTTTTAGAATCCAAAGAAAGGGAAGTTCGGATTATATATAAATCTTACCCCCGAAATAAATCTAAACCAAGACTTTATAAATATATATTTTAGAAGTAGTCTTGTTTGATAAGAGAGAATTATTGAAATCCTACCCTTCTTCAGAAGAAATAGTATAGCTCAGAAACACCACACTCGTAATATGGCTAATGTTCATCGTCCTGACGTGTCAACCTCTGTTAGCCAAAAATACCCACATCATTTACAATTTTTATTTTTCATTCCCTTCCCAAAAATTTGAAAGATATAAGTACATTGAATCTCTGCAAATTCGTGATTAAATACTTTCCGTTGTTTATTTAATGGCAAAGAATTTAATATAAGAAACTAATGAATGTTTCATTTACCAAAATGTATTGTTTTCCATATGATTTCGGTAATGTTAACTCGTCTTGCACTTTATCACGCCATTGATATAGTACTCTAGATACTGATTAAATTCCTTTTTTCATGCATGTTGCTTTTTATTTCTTCATTGTAGTTTATTTCTAACAGTACGAAACCTTGATACGGCTGTATACCTTTTCTGTAGCACCATCCTGGCCCGGGTTTTACTCCGGTTTTCTTTAAGCAAAAATGTCATCAACACGTTTGTAATTATTAATCGCGAGTTTTTACTTCACATAATATTAGCTGTTCATTTTTTAATGATAAACGGATAACAGTATGTATTTATTAAATAATTTCATTTAGAAACATTAAATTCCCTGCCCTTGGTTTCTTGATCGGAATTGATGGGATGGTCCCTTGATTGTTTCCGGAGAGTAAATTAGTTCATTATCCTTCACGTGATCACTTGCACTTTGCAACTGCTTTTTTTGACAATAAAGTATTTTTATTTAATTATTTAGAATATTGTATTCAAGTAGTATAGCAATGACATCAAACAGAATAAAAGGAAGAAACATATTTACAATTATTTTTTGAATTATATACTCGTAAATTATAAGAATTCATTTCGATGATATTAATAACAATTATTAAAGGAACAATATTTAAAGGGAAATAAAAATCCATATTAACTTATTTGAATATTAACAGTAAGTTCCGTAATAGCGAAGATATGACTGTTATGATCCTGGATAAGAAGGTTTCATCCTCTTCAGCTCGATCAAACAGTTCGAATCAGATTTGAACTTGATGTTGTTTCTGGTCTGCTATATCACCAGGCGACTCTTTGCATAATTAATTGTACACTTAGAATTTCTTAGCACGAACAAATGGAAATGCCACTCTCTTCTGCAAGTTCCCTGATACTCAAACGACGATTTGCACGAACGAGATCGGTCACTTCCTTGATGTGGGAGTGATCAGTCAACGTTGATGGTCTTCCGTAACGCTCGTCGTCTTCCACTGATTGCCGCCGCTATTTTGAACCGGGTAAAACACTCGTAACACGCGGTACGTTTCATAGCGTCCTCACCATAAACCTTGGTAATCAACTCGAAAGTTTCCTCGAAGGATGTACTGAGTTTCACAGAACAGAAGGATCCTCCTCCTCAGAAGGATCCAATTTTTCGCCGCACTCCGCGATTACCTCTTCACATAAACGGCTGAAACTAATGAGCAAAGCAAGATATCGACAATGTGGTCTAACTTGGTTATACGGGACGTTCCAGCGGACACAACGCCTCCAAGCGAATTAAAAAATAACTAATTGGAGGCGCGCTATTCTAAAAGTTCGGGAACTTTTTACAGACATATGTGACTTGACAAAATGTCGGTTCATTTGAAGCGTCGGAAAATTGTCGATCGTGGAGTTGTTGTGGGGGGCCGAGAGGAACCTCCGGAGCATTCGGCAACGGAGGCAGGCCGGATAATCTCCAAGACAATAGAACAAGCGGCAACAACTCAAATCGTTTATTACTCCTAAATAAAACAAATCAAAACATAAAGGTGACAAAAATATCAAGTGCTTTTCCGTCCGAGATTTGTTCTTCTCGAATCAGGTTGTACAGTCTTTCATCTGCGCCGTCGGACAAGGCGGTAGCCTTCGGACGATCAGGTAGACCGCCCAATGTCGGCGAGCATCCGCCGCTGCTGTGGCTCGGTTCACCACATTTCCCGGACGCGCCGTAGTGTCGCGCCAAGTGTAGGCGAGAATCTTCGTCCTCGGCGCCGACGGCCGCGTCCCTCGTTCACCGCGGATAAAGTGCTGTCTCCTGGTTGTCTCCGGTCGGCTTCCTCACCGTGTGTTCACGCGGTAGGCGAGAGCGTGTTGCCTTCCATCTACTCCTTCCGCAGTACCATCACCTTCTCAGCCTCGCCGTCGAGTGCAATACGTAACGGCTCCAGCGTTTACTGCTGAAAACCCACTCGAATGCGCTGCGAGAACTGCCGAGTGTTCACTCGGATCATGTTGCGGCTCGACTCTTCGAAAGACTGAATGCAACACACTCTGCTGATCCACTACTCACTGCATTTGCTGCTGACCGATGCTCCTCGAGTGACCGTTGTCTGATAACTGATAACTCATGAACTGATGCTCCTCCTTCCCCGTCGAACTCCGTTATCACTACACCACCTCCGTCGTCACCGTGGCAGGTCATTGGGCGGCGCGGTCAGGCGGAAACTGCCGCGCGCGGGTCTGAGCCACCGCTACGCTCTCACTCGGAAGCACGGCGCACTNNNNTATATATATATATATATATATATATATATATATATATATATATATATATATATATATATATATAGAGAGAGAGAGAGAGAGAGAGAGAGAGAAAATGTTTGACATATTTAATTGTAAATCAAACCAAGCGTGATACACAAAAGAATGAACTTGAACATAGCAAGAGGCTGGGCAACAATAATGTATACTCATTTGTAGTAGTCAGGAAAATTAAGGCAAACAATCGACAATATATTTGCTAAGAACCAGTACAATGATAATTTATTTAATTATTCGACATTGTAAAACAACTCGTACTAACCTTTCGATATCAAAGAACATTATTAAACTTATCCACTGTCGCTTACAACCATGTTGTTCGTTTGTTTCCGGATGCTGAAGGTTTTTAGGTTAAATTCAAAATTTTTCACTATGATAATCTTGAAAATTAATACCAAACAGATAGCGATACATAGTTAATAATTTGTGGTACAAATAAGATTTCTCCGTGGTGTGTTGTCCAATGTATGTGAGTAGAAATTTCAGATAAATTGTTGGTGACGTAAAGTGAGGTAGATGTGAGTACATTGAATAAAGATTAGCATAATTTTCGCTATTTTTACGTTGGCTTCACCAAGTACCAACATAAATCCGGTGTATGTGACAATAGACTCAATGGTTATTTAGTCAAAATTGCATTGTTAAGTTGGTATTACAACAAAAACACCTTGCAAGATTTCTACCACAATTCAAATGATTTGTAAATGAATAACTTCGAGGCATCTCCATTCAGTAAATGTTCTTTTAGAACTAATCAAAGACAAATAAATTACATCTAGCTGTGTTTAGATTACAAACATTTTTAACTTTGATCTCAATGGCATATTTTATCACAACTATCGATTCTAAATTTGATTTCAATTTTTTGACAGTAGTGTAATTATTTTCTTTTTACATGTCTATCATAAAAAGTTTGCTACATTTTGTCAACAAATTATTACACTGTCAGTAATATTTTTTAGATGACTAGTCAAATTCCTGTCGTGATGTCAAGATCATGTCAAATCATCTCTCCCGATAAACGAAAATCAACATATTATTTTTCCTTTCCTTCTTCTCCTCCTCCTCCTCCTCCTCCTCCTCCTTCTCCTCCTTCTTCTTCTTCTTCTACTTCTTCAAAAGTGCAGAGATGACTTGTCTTTGTAAGACCGTCTTGTTAAAAATTTCTGCAATCACTTGTCGCAAAGCTGTTATTGATTTTGGTGCCGTGAGTTTATGGAGAGGTCGTATTCAACGAAGAATACACAGCAAACAGCAAATTCATAGGAAGGAAACGCGAGAACTAAAATGTGAGAACACTAATTCTATGAAACTCCAATACTTTAGCTTTTTACTTTTGTTTTTCCTTTTCTAAACATGTTTCAAAGAATTCATTTGTCTTGAAAATGTGTAACAGGAAGGATACGGTTTTTGGAGGTAATCGGTTTTATTCATTTACTAACTAACACGACACAAGAAGTTGTCCTGTTTCCAAATTTAAATAAATTTGTTTGTGATCGTTTTGTGAATTTGTAAAAAGCTATTTTAAATGTGCAAACAAAGAAAAACAGAGAAAAAAACGTATTTCTGAGTGATCATTGCATCTATTTACGATTGTGGTCATGGATATTCAATTTGAGGAGGAGTAAATAAATAAATTTATTGTCAAAAAACAGTACAAACTGCGTATGAGTACATTCAGAAGTACACCAATGGGATATGAATTCTATCGACAGTACACCGCTAAAATGCTGGAAATGTGTGATGTGTCTGGAATGTGAATTCAACTGAAAAAAACTGAAGAAAAAACAAGAATCAACCAAATATGTCGTTCCTGTCGTCAGTTATGATCGAGAGTGCATACAAGAATTATGATTTTTGCAGTTTGTCCAAATTTTCCAACTTCCCTTTGTAAGTGTCCCGATTTTTTTCCTGAAAACTTTTACAGGACCATAACGAACAAATCAAAAAAAAATTGTTACGCATCTCCATCCTTCGAATCGTGAGTTATGGTCTTTTGAGCTCACACAAAAATCCCATAGAAAAAAGCTCTTTCAGTTTTTCCCAAATTTTCCAATTTTCCGGGTACTTTTTCCATTTTTTATTTTCCTAAAAACCTTATTCTGACTATTACGAACATTTAAAAAAGGTTAGCTAAATCGGTCTCAAGTGATGCGCTTACCAACGAACAGCTCTTAATTTTTATTTATATAGGTAAAAACTATTCTTGAAACAAAATGTATAATACATTATTTATTTCTTATTAATTTATTTCATGTCATAATACCTCTTTCATCTAACCGTAATTCGGATAAGTGAATTCGCAAGGTGAGATGTTGGGTCGCCGGGGGCCTTATAGTACTGAACCGACATTTCTCTGGAGTTGGTGAGGGAAATACCAACTGGAAACCTCATCTAGTTCGGTCGAGCAGGGCTTGAACCCACACTCTCCCGCTCAACGGAATCATATAAGCGAAGACTACAATCACCGCTGTCGTTTCAAAACTTCGTCAAAAATTATTTCAAATATTAAAGAAACTTGTTCAGAAGTAAATGTGAAATTTGCAAATAAACGAAATATTTCCCCCATATTTGCTGTTAAAATATGATAATCACCCATATTATATACATCGCGTCGCTTTAAGGATTCCTACTGCTCATCAAGAGTTCTCATGCAACAAGAGACGCGCAAAATATTATTTAGAATAACATCCTTAACTTGAATAAGAGTTTCTTTGACAAGACAGAAAATACGATCAAATTTTGAACACACTCATGCAAAATTGATTAATGTATCACTAAGAAAAATTCTGATCGGGCGACTCGTGGCGTAGTGCCTATACTTCTACCTCTGGGGACGCGGGTTCAAACCCGATCCGATCCGAGTAGAATCCGAGGTGGTGGACAGAGCGGAGGTTCGCAGCAGGTTTTCTCGGGGTGTCTCCCGTTTCCCCTGCCTATCATTCCACCACAACATTCACTCATAATCATTCACTCATAATCACCCTTGTCATTCATAATCACCGCTTCAGGGGAGATGCGGCAGGAAGGGCATCCGGCATCCAGGTATTCCCCAGCCAAAACCAAACGAAGCATCATACATACATCCCGATTCACCGACCCCACATGAAGTGGGAAAAGGCTAGCTAGGTTTTTAAGAAGACTTCTGATCACATTAAACAACAAATAAATCTATTTCTGTAAACTACGCAGGATAAATAGTATCGTTTCTCTAATCTGTGGTAATAGAATATCGTATCGTTTGCAGTTCATTCAGTGAATTGTTTGATAAAAGACGTAAAATATTATGTATTTAAGATTTTTAAACAAATGTTTTTTTACGTTACAAACAAAACTAATGGAAATAAGTTCAGTTTATACAGAAGTAGAACAAATTTTGTCAAAACAATTTTCATCGAATTTAAAGCGTTGAAATTTTATTACAGAATAACTGAACCGAAGAAAGTTTCTCTTTCCCCTAAAATATATAAATATTTTTGGTTTTGTATTCATGGAGATGAGAATTACAAACCTGAAAGTTAAGTTGGTTGCCAAGTTTTCCGCTGTATTGCTAACTATATTCCCTTCGTTTTTAACTTAAAACTTCCGAGAACCTACTCGCGAAAGGAAGTTTGTATCGACAATGGCCAGGTGGCAATTGCGACAAACCAAGACTCGAACCCGGGCCCACCTGCTTTGGTCGTGGGTGAGCTGCCTCTGCACAGCCCGTAACCCGCCCTGACTCCCAAAACTCGTACGGGATGCGACACAGATTAACCGGATCATGCCAGGTAGATGTTGTGTACAGTCTTTGGGAGTCGAGGCGGGTAATGTAGGAGGATGTCCTGAGTTCAATTTTTACCTGAACATAAACGATGTGTACCTCATAATATAATAATTGATACGAAATTTGAAAATAGTATATTTAATCCAAAATGACTTAGATTGAGAAGGGTATTTACAAAAGTCACATAACATCTGATGGGAAGATGGCCAGTGTCTTGGCAACAAACAAAAAGATTTTAGTGTTTTATAGTAGTAGCTAATCCGAATGAAATTTTAAAAAAAACTAACATCTTATACGGTAATATGAACGTACGGCAGATACATTTTCTTCTAGTTGTAGGCAGGTTTCACACATTAAGCGTTAAACAATGTAAACATAACATCAGATCAGCTATATGATAATGTTCAATGGAACATTACGAAATATTGTTTACTCCAGCGTGATGAGACGTGTGAGAGCTGCCAATGGTGAGGACTCGGGTTGTCGAATAACATCCTTTTCACATAAATGAAGCCAATAACATATTTTCTTGTGACTTTTAAATGCTGTTGTCTATCGGAAAGGAAAGGAAATCTCTTTTAGTGCTCTAACACACGACACTTCTCTTAGTGTGTTTTGTGTAGAAAAGAACCAGAAAGTTCTGGGATATTCTAGCGTATTAATGTATATGATGGTAGTAAACGAGTTTTTTGACTTGAAGGAATTTCAGTGATCAATTATATATTTAATGTTTTGATAGCGTTTTTTCCATCAAATATTACTGGAGAAGAAAGAAATTATGGAAACAAATTTCTCACAATAATTTGCAATGCAGTTTTTAAAAATATTTTTGCACGCTCAACTTGACATCGGTTTCATAGCCATTCCTATTTTATATTTTCATATTTTCAACCATCTTGCATCACTAATCCCAGACGACGTGTTTTCCTTTCCTTGTTTACTACATCCCACCTCATTACATCTCTAGCTATAAACACCTCTTTGTGTTCTATGTTCAAATAATTTCAAAAAAGCCAAAACGATTCATCGATCTTTTTATAGAATTCACACCACATTCACGAATAATAGTTTAATTAATATTACATTAATGTAATTCAAGTGTTAATGTAAATTAATTACTAATATTAATGTAATTTGATTAATAATAATATTAATGTAATTCACGTTTTTTGTTCATATTTCATTTATTGGATATAAATTTATATACTACTGTTGCACAATTTCGTTCTGTTTTGAATGAACAGTAAAAAGAAGGAATCCGAATGTAATGGTTGATGGGTAATTATATATTCTTTGAGTTTCTCATACTTTCTCTTCCTCCACGTACAGACGCAACAATAATAATTTATTTTGATGACGTCGTGCGATTCCTCGTGTTTCGTTTCTAGAATGCTCGCTATGCAAACGCAAGCCAACGCAACAGACGCAGATGCAATGGTTCTAACACGTAATGTACACTGATACAATAAGTCAATTTAGGTGGTCAAAACTTTATTTTCATATTTCATTAATTCTTTTGCATAGCTTATTCCAAGCTACATCGAAATCTTGGTCGCTGTAAAACACTGCAATGTACAAAGAAATGCAATTAAACACAAAAAAATATCAATCGTGAAGTAGTGAATAATTTAGTGCTAAATAAAATAAAGACGTTTTAATTAATTAATTAAAAAATATATTTGTACTGTTTTTTGACAATTAATTTATTATTATTCGACAGAGTAAATTGTAATTTCTGTACTGATAATTACTTCTTCCGAACAATTGTATTATAATAAAATAAAAATAACTTACGTTTCCACGTGGGTTTACGCCGTCGTCAGGTGATCAATTAATAACAAATTATAAAAATAAACATAACAACAGGGCAAATGAACATGATATAAACATAAAATATATTTACAAAAAATCAGAAACAAAAATATGTTATAATATTGTATTGTATTGACGTTGTATATCAGAAATGGTATTTATAAAGAATAGGGGAGTTTGAATTTACTCACAGACACTGAAAAACTATCTGGTTAAACATAGTGAGTTCTGAACAAAAAATAAAAATATTAATCGTCCAAAAAAAGGTCGTAAGTCTTGAACTATTTATTTAATAATATTTCGTGAAATTAATTTAATTGTTCTCCGCCATCAATTAGTCTCTTATCAGTTTTCACTTGTGAGTATGAAGGCCTACATTTCCTGTGTTGGTGAGTCCACCATACAACGATTCCTTGTGAATATCCGACAACCAGTTGTAGCAGGCGACTGTCCACTTTCTTTCGATGATAGAAGTCAACACGGCACGAATTGAAAAAAAAAAGATTCCTAATGATCGAAGGGTAACTGTGCGTGCAACAGCGTCAGAGCTGAGTTTCTGTGGCGTGCCAATGCCAGGCTCCATACTGCTCGCCAAACTAAAAAAATACTGCAAAAGTTGAAGTGGGACGTTTGAAGTCAACCCCCATACAACGGATTTCAACGGATCCACACTCATATTACCTTAATATAGTGTTGTCCCATTTATTTGAGTCCACGGGCCATTTTCTGTACACTTCCGAGCGATCGGATCGGCAGATTTGGATAAAAATGTTGGCAAAAAAGATTTGGCAAATAAGACTAATGGGTCATATTTATTTGTAACTCAATACTTTGATTCTCACAAACATTTTTATTTTAATTCTAGCGGAAAAAAATAATTAGTATCTTTCTTAATTCTCATAAAGAACGTTTCATATTTAGAATTAAAATAAATTAATTTCAAATTGTTTCAAGTCCCACTGGAGGCGCAGTTGGTAGAATTGTCGCTCATCACCAAGTCATCCCGGGTTCGATACCCGATGGGGCCAGAAATTATGTACCTTTTTCACGTTGTCCCAGTTCATATAGCTGTGACTACTGAAAAGTAAGTTCCTTCCTCTATCCACCTCCTCCTAGTATCAATAACTAGCTCCTACTAACCCCTCGACTTGGGCGAAGTTGTTGGTAAACCCAGCTAAGTGGCCCACCTTACTAACAATAGCCTTACCACCCTACTCCTACCTCCTATTGCACAATGTAGATAAGCGTCAATAGCACAGTACATTTACCATTTACAAATACTACAATAAAATAATAATAATAATAATAAATTTATTGTCAAAAACAGTACAATCTGCGTATGACCACGTGAAGGACAATAAACTAATTTACTCTCCGGAAGCAAGCAAGGGACGTATTCCATCAATTCCGATCAAGGGCCCTAAAGGCAGAGGCGGATTCAAATTTTTTTTTTGCATAAGTTCCTAGATAAGATAAAAAGTTAGCTACGAGTTATAATACATTTATTATAAATTTACATGTACAAGTTATTATCGAACTATAGATTATTCTGAGTATAGTGTTTAAAAATCATAAGAATTGAAAAAACACTAAATTCACGATTTATTGTTACAATAAACACGCCCCTAGACAAAGCCTAGAGAACCTGTATAAGAAATCCGCCTCTACCTCAAGGAAAAACGGAGAAAAACCCGGGCCAGGATGGGGCTACAGAACGTATGTACACAACTTTGCCAAAGTTGAGTACACATAAAACTAAAGAAATATGAGCCGTACGGCAACACAACCATGCAAGAAAATAGTTTTTGAAATTGTTATAAGTTATTTAAATAGTGCTACAGCAATGGCGTGATAAAGTACAAGACGGATTTTACTTTTATTAAAATCAATAAATTCTTTTACAGTGTAGAAGCACTGGTGTAGGAGGTAGTTTTTAACCGCGGATTTGAAGATATT
>NNCF01128195.1:0-12596 GCA_002313205.1 Laupala kohalensis | reverse complement strand
GGTCTTGGTCTCGGTTTTTACTCAGTACCCTAAAACGGTAGTAGGATGGGTAGGGGCATTAATCCATCAGGCTGACGTAGAGACTGCCTGACGCCCCTTAATTAGCTTGTTCTGCGCCGGGTAGTGGTTTCCCTACCTGTGGAACGGGCAGGAACATACGAATTCCATTGGGATGGCGTGAACGGCATCCGATCGGTGAGCAGTATTGCTGCTCGGCTACTGTTAGCGCATATATCAGTAGGAATGCGACAGCTAGACATGCCTCGTGTACTAGTGCGCATACTGGTAGGTCACCTGTGGCCCAACTATTCAGTCCAAATAGGCAGGCAGGGTTGCGCTCAGTCGGAAGACTTCGCCTCGGGACGGAATTACAGGGTGTTCGCAGGCTCATACACTGGTTCCGAGATGTCATCGTAGATTTCAAATAGAATGTCCCTTATGCAAGGTAAGATTGAGATATAATTTTACAAGTGTGCGATCTAATATAAATAGAGAAGTGCGACCACAATCTCGTAAAAAAAGATCTTTAATGAACTAGGGTTCCGGACACGTGTGTAACATGGAAAGTTTATATGAACTCTTTATCATACGATGGCTTCTTAGACCATCACCGCCACCACTTCTTCAGTGACTCGTGTTCAAGCAGCAGTTCCGAAGAGATCATCATATTCGACGAGAGTTCTTGTTCCAGCAGTTCGTCCGAAGAGATCATCGTCGTAGTGGAAGATAACCGATGGAGTTCTTCCAGCAGTTCCTCCGAGGAAATCGTCATCATTGAGGAATCTGACTCCAGTAGCAGTGACGATGAGAACGTCATCGTTGTAGTGGATTGTGGTGATCGAGATCATTCTTCCTCATCAGATGAGGAAATAGTCATCATACTGGAAGACGATTCCTCCTGTTCAAGTTCTTCTGAGGAAATTGTTATCGTGGAACATTCTGATTCCGACTCTTGGTCATTTTCCTCTTCTGAGGAAATTTGCAATTGTTTGAGGAAAAAATTAATATCTACTTGTATTTCGAGATCAACATACTTTTACTTACTGGTATTTTAATCATGTACAACATCCTAGTTTTTCAAATTCGTTTATTATAAATATATATAATACAAAACGTGAGTGAAGGCACTCCACCATCTAGCAGGAACCCCGCCGCACAGTGGTTCAGTATCCCGTAAACTGAACACGCGATGAAAGGGGATCCAATTACTTCAAATGAAGTATTCTACAGTTTTATGTGTGGATGATTACGAATTCGTGCTCAGTAAAAATGTATTATTTTCTGCAGTATTTTTTTAAAAAAATTTAATATATTAGTGAAGAGGCTATATAAAAATTATAATATTTTTCGGAGCTGCTAGATTCGAAAATATGTTCAATATAAAATAGTTTCGTATTTTAGAAACTGTTCTTGAAAGAAAGTATTTTCTTGTGCAAAATTATTTACAGGATAAACCAAATTATTTGAAAGCTTAGAATGTTATTCACTGTCATTTTTCAGCAATAACTATTGACAAAATTTTCGAGGGAAAATATTTTTGAAAAACTACTAGTTTTTTAAAAAAGCTTTTGAAAAACGTTCAGTTAAAGCAGTTAATTTTAGTTCTTTACATGTAGACGGATACTACATAATCGTTTCGAATGACAATTGGGGTGGAGGACATGAGGTAAATCATGAGGAGTAGAGGCTAGATGGTATGGAAGGAGATTTATTCCACATGATATGGAAAATGAAAAGAAAGGAAAAGCAACTTCTTTAGTTGTAAAAAGCAAATTATCTAGAAACATGGCACATATGAATTATATGGGAGTGGAAGGGAAAATGGTCAACTCATGATAGAATTCTGCAAGGTGACGAGATCAGCGTTTTTTTCGTATCCGTAATGTTACTATTGCTTAAGAGAAGAAAGAAGTGGAAATAAGAACGAAAGGTATTCATGATTCCATGCTAAAGTCAGTAGATAATTATATTAGGACTAGAATCTTTCAGTTTTGTATCTATTCGGTTCCTTTTTTGATTACCAACATGAGGGTTGCGTTGCCCATCTTTCCCTAAGCGATGAAACATGATAAATTTCCAAAAATAATCAAATAATGAGCGAAGTAACTACTATTTTGTCAGACGGTCAACACTACTGCACTCTATCCACGGAATGAACAGTACGTTCTTCGCAAATGTTAAACTTTTGACGCGGTACAAACGTGAGACTTGACAAATTTGGCGTATGCAACGCAATATCACTTGTTTGCATAAATATTATTTTAATATATATTTCAACAAGGGAAGAGATTGGCAAAATTAAAAAATTACTAACAGTGTGTTAACTTACAACTTCCGAGTACATACCCTCAAAGGGAAGTTTGCATCGTCTCATCGTGAAGATCGTTACATTAATTAAATAATAATTACTAAATAATTGAAGAAAATAGTATAATAATTATTAATGTTTATATTATTAATATTATTTTGAAATACTATTATATTCATTGATATAGAGTGAGATATAAATTTACTGATAAAACAGATTTTTCCTCACTCTATTAAATGAGAATTGGCATTCGCTTGTTGAATACTTGTTTTAATTCATATTCATGATGTAAAAGACGTATAAACCTTTTATTATAAATCAAAGACCCGAGTTTTAAAAATATTGTATGAATCTTTTTTTAAAATATAGTAACTAAACATAAAACTAATAATTATTAACTGTTTAGACAATCCGCAGTTTAGAATAAACACATGCTTTGAGAGAGAAAAAATATTTACTTATCAAAGACACGCACGTCTGATTCATTCCAAACAAATAGCAAGACACAACAAAAGTTCCGTATATAAACTCGCATGCGCGGATTTTCTCAAACGCATTTTCGATTTGTCTCACATTTCTCGTTGAGTATTCCGTGAACTTTACTTCGAGCAATGAAGAACACATATTTTTTCGCACTCTTCGTGGGAGCCATCGCTCTCACACAATGTGTACCAAGATGGTACATACCAGGAGTTCACGGTGGACCGTATCATAACAATAGGTTATATTATGACGGCGGCAATTGTGGATGCTATTCCAGTTCCGAGTCATTTGACGAGATCATAATTGAAGATAGTTCGAGCTCTTGCTCAAGCAGCTCATCAGAAGAAATCATCATCATTGAAGAGATTTCGAGCTCTTGCTCAAGCAGCTCTTCCGAAGAAATCGTAGTTTTCATCGATGCTAGCTCATCCAGCTCATGCAGTTCTTCGGAGGAAATCATCATCCTGGAATCTTCCAGCTCTTCCTGCTCCAGTGACGAGGATAACGTCATTGTCCTCGTGGATTGTGGAGACGAGTCGTCATCGTCGTCATCTACCAGGGAAATCGTGATTGTCATCGAAGAAAGCTCATCTAGTAGCTCGAGCTCTGAAATTGTGATTATCGAGGAATCGTGCAGCTCTAGTTCTAGTTCCAGCGCGGATGATAATGTTATCGTAGTGGTAGAGTGCGGTGAGGAGGAGAGTTGCTCGTCTTCATCTTCGGAAGAGGTGGTCGTAGTTGTTGAGGATGACTCGAGTTCCAGTTGTAGCTCTACATCTGAGGAGATTATAATCATTGAGGAGTCATCTTCCAGTTCCTGTTCCAGTTCTTCGTCGTCGGAGGACGTCGTTTTTGTCCATTCGAGACGTAATTGCGGTTGCTACTGATATTAGAATAGAAGTGTTTGTTTATTAATTAATTTATTTATGAATTCGAATAATAATAATATATGTATTTAATGTAATAAATGTAATAATATCCTTTATTAGAAATAATTATGATATTTTTCCCATTTATCTTTGCAATGAATATTTAAACCAATAAGGAAAAGAGTAGAATTTGGCCAACACCGATCGACCAAAATTGTCATTTCAAATTTTGTCAAGACGATATCTTGAACTTTCATTTCTGTGGATTTTCTAGCTTTGCTATATGAAGTGTATATGGTAGTTGTAGAGTGTTGACACGTAGATTAAATTAATCATACATCGTGATATGAAATGTTTGAAAAGTGTGATTGATTTATAATTATTATTCTCATATATTCTGTATGCGTTCATGCTTCCCTGTGTTTTAAACGTTTTATAATAATAAAATAATTAAAATTTAATATTTACTTCACTGTTTTGGAAAAACTATGATCATTAAATAATACATGAATTTTCACTTTAATTAGATAAACAAATCTCAATACACGTTTTTAGTGTCTTCAAACTTATGCGCTTCCTTTTTAAAATATTTACAGCTGTAGGGAAGGTATTCATTTTTATAAATGATTGCTAACTTCTACTTAAGAAGAATATGCGGCATGTCCTAGATGAACCCTCACAAAATTTTCAAAATTAACTATCTACTACCTGGATTTATGACGATGTAAATTCAATCAAATGAATATGTTATTTAATGAAAAAGCAAAATTAAATGTACATATTTAAATACATTAAAGAAACACTAAGTTCGATTGTCTCACAGCCTAGATTAAACAGTTCCTGATCAGATCAATATTACTCATATTTACAATAAGTCAAATTAATATATCTTGTCTGGTCGCATCAAATTTAAGTTCGATCGTAAGCTGTGTTTCACGTCTGATAAGTTAGAACATAAAATTAGCAATGAACAGAATAAAAGCGAGTAAATGAGTAATGTATCTCGTGTGCTAGCTAGGAGTAAAAAGAGTCGTAATATAAAAATCAACAAACTCTTTTTGCTAATTTTTCAATAATAATAGTTCAAGTCTCCTGTATATTTAAATTTTTAGGAGCAAATTTCCTGATTATAATGTTACTACGTAGACTCCGCTACTGTTTTCCCCCTAGTTGGGAAAAACTTCACTGAGAACGCTTTAAACAGACGTTTTTGTTGCTCTGGTATCTGGATCCGTAGTCCTTGGGGTTCTCGGCCGACATCATCCTTCGGCGTGTTCGCCGATGCCGCAGCAGGCCCTAAGGCTGCAGGCCCTGCCGGCGATTGGGTCGGGCCAGGTGGAGTGGGGTTGGCCGACCTCTCGGTCCTCTATAGACGTCCTGGTGTTAATGAGGTATTTTCAGGTTGAGTTGACAGTTAAAATTTTCTTCCGAATTATGGTATTTATTTCCAGTGTCGGAGAGAACTTTTTCATTTTCATACTAGGTTTAATGCCACTGGATGAAATTTGCTTCGAAAAACATTACTTTTTCGCTCGTTGCGTAGTACAGGTAATATCGTTTTAGAATAATTTGCAGGATTCCTTTCTGCCGTAATCAATAAAGTGCTCTGAAAGCGATAGTTCACTTTGTGTACACAAAATTCAAGAAACCATTCATTGTCTTACGTATGTAAACAGTGATATTAACATTCAAATATATAAAACAAACATAGTAATGTATAAGTACCTATTGACATGAACAAACCTAGTAATATATAAGTGCACCCATGGGTTTTACAGACTATTTATACAGTGGTTCATTCACAGGTAACAGGTGAATTGGTTCAGCTTGTGAAGAAAGCAGAAATATTAAAACAATTTATATACTATGGTATTGGTTTTTTTAATCGATATTTTGACACTGCAACAATCCATAAAAATTGCAACAATGTTCCTTTTTTTCTCTTCAGACTATGAAAGTTTCTATTATAATCCAGAGTTTCAAGTCTTAAATAGTTGCAGTGGAACTCTGGATATAACATAAGTATGACACTCGAAAATAGAACATGGGAATTTAATAGTAAAAGAAATCTGGTTTCCTGTTAAATTTTGTTCGTCTGATGTAGCGAGTTTTACTTGAAGGTCGTGTTACCACGGTTTGTGCATCTTCCGTTGCTTCGTGAATAGTCCGTGAAATATTTTTTACATGTGGTTTTTCGGCGAAGAATGACGATTTAACTCTATCATTACTCACGCGAATTCCTTTTTTATTTACACATATATCCATAGTTCCATTGTCTTGTGAACGAGCCAGTATCTTAAATAGCGGAATATTTAATAATATTGTAGACTCAGGTGTTTACCCGTCGGTTTGGACTGATGCTGTTCTAATACATATCTTTAAACGAAAAGGGAATATTCACTCACCAGAAAACTAACGTGGTATCTCGTTACAACCAATTTTGAGAAAAAACATTTGGTCGCGTAATAAATGAAAGACCAAAAATGTGGTGTGATAAATACAAGGTCATATCCCCTTACCATTGCGGTGTTCGGGAGGAAGTCTCGACTATGCAAAACATTATCACCCTAGATACCCTCATTAAGTGAGAAATAAAATTGAAAGGAGGTAAATTATATTTTGGATTCGTCAATTTTGAAAAAGCGGTTGAATCAGTCAAAAGGAAAGTTATGGGCCAAATAAAGCAGCTACGGAATTTCTTCTTAAATGATTATCACTAAAACCATCACTAGGGGTTCCACAGGGTTGTGTACTATCGCCTAAACGATATGTTCAGTTCATCGAATATATTATTAAAAAGCTGGATCAGTCGGATACTATGGCACCGGAAATAAATGGTTCATGTGTGTCTGGACTTCTTTTCGCCGACGACCTAGTTATCTTCTCGAAAATAATAAACAGTCTTCAACCCTGTGTTATCTGATTTGTTATCTTCTAAGTTTCCGCTACATAGAGAAGTAAGACTTTACATTTGAGTTGTATATCCGGAGTTTAGTTTTACGAGAGATGTTTCTATTCTTCCACATCTTTCTTATTTATATGAAACTGACCTTTGTCTTTGCAATTCTCTTCTTTATTACTTTTTCCGTACCACCAGTTTGAGTCACTACACTTCCCAAGTATGTAAACTCTTGAACTTTTTCAATTTTGTGTTGGTGTATTTCAAAATCCTCTTGTATAGTTGTATTCAATCTCATAGATTTAGTTTTTCTTCGGAATTAATGAACAGGAAAGCTTTACATGTTTCTTGACATATGTCTTCAGGTTAATTTTTTTTCCAGAAAACATTGCAGACAGTAGCCAGATGTCCGCAAATTCCAAATCCTCCAAGGACCTCTTAAACCTCATCTTATATCATTCTTTTCTTGTGCTGTTACTTTCTTCATTATATAATCTAACAACTATGATAAATAATACAGGAGACAAGACACATCCCTGTTTCACTCCAGAATTGACACGGAGCAACCTTGATGTTTTTCTATCGCGTACGTTGTAACATCGGAAAGTATGTAAATTTTTTAACAAATCTACCAGTGTTCTTGATATTTAATACTTTTTAAGCACTTTCCAAACCCCATTCCTTTTTTAATGCAGTCAAAAACCCTTTGGAAGTCCATTAAATTGCATAAATGCGACTTCTCCATTCTGTGCTTTGTACAAAAATAATCCTTAAACCGTTAATTTGATCTACGCATGATTTCTCTGGCCGTAATCCTGCATGTTCTCTTCGAATTTCATTTTCAGTCTTCTTTATTTTATTAAATAGAATTTTGGACCATTTCTTATTGGGTAAGGATAATAGTGTGATGCCACGCCAATTGTTGCAGTTTTTGAGGTCTCCTTTATAGGGGTAAGGGGTACAATGCATAGTAAAAAAGAAATTTGTATATTTGGAAACCAAGAAATAGAAAATGTCAAAACATTTAAGTACTTGGTAATAAACTTCACTAGTAGTGTTGACACTCAACAGCGTGCAATAAAGTTTTTCGTTAAATTATTCAGGAAGGGAAACTCTCTGGCAGGCACATGTGTTGGTGAAGAGATTTTAAGGAAGTATCGAACGGGTTTGGTTGGAAAAGTAAAAAAAAAATATTGTACCGTATGTGTCTGGGTAACATGTGGCAAAAATTTATCTACAATGATACATGTATGGATAACATTAAAAGAAGGATAATGGACATACAGTCGCAACATTTCGAAGCAGATCAACTAAATAAAAAATCACTTTCTCTACAGAAAAGTCTCCACTTAATCTGGGGTAGGGAAAACTGTATATATCAGTTAGGGATGAAAGCGCGATATGGTCGAGCTTGGTTCTGAACGGGCGTTTGGGCTCTTAGAAAAATAAAAACAATCGAGAGGAACGCCATCTACGTTCTCTGCGGGGAAACGAAGGATCTTGTTAACATTCGAGGCGACAGAAAAATGGCGTCTAAGTTGATTCTGAAGCGAGGACATGTACTTTCTTTTCTAGGTAAACAACTGAGGGGTTTCGTATTCGCAGCTGATCGAGTCAAGTCACCTGTTACGAGCAACACAGCACCGCGAGGAAGGGACGAAAGAATATAACGTGTTAACTAGCTTGCTATTATTTGTCACTCTGTAATCCTTACTTGTTATTCTTGCCCTGACCGTTGGTTTCCCGTGGTTCCTGTGTGTGCTAAACGAATAATCTACATGCAGTCTTCCTCTAACAATCGTAAATTATATCAACTTTTAGTATATCCGCCAAATGTCATTCATGCCTCTATTTTTATAATTTACTTATTTGCTCTAATCTACCTAATAATCATATAGTCCCGATCACCCGTTAATGCAACTAGAAATTCGATAAGAGTAAATACCTGCGTGTGGTATTCAGAGTTCTGGAGAATGAAGGACTCTTTTAGTGGCGCGTGGGCCCTCTGCCCAGCCAATATAATATGATAAATCTCTAAATATTGTTTTCTGTTGAAGTATATGTATATAAAGCTTATTATGATTTGATTTGAAGTACTTCTACAAATTTTCATGAAAATACTTCATGACCTACTCATAACCAACAGTTTCATAAAGAGATTGAAAAATTTAATCTTTCTGTCCTCAGAGTACTTAAAAACTTTTTGGAACAATTTGTTCCAATTCAGAATTTCAATAATGTATTAATAAATAATTGATAAATTGTGTCTTTCATACCTACATCTCAATTAATAATAAAGGGGATTTTAAAATTAAAAAAATGTATTAAGATATTTTTCAAGCACAGCAGCAACTTCGGTGAAAATTCATATATTTTTCTATCACTAGACGTGCTTTCATTCTATGCACCCTACACTCACAGATTATTATAACCACAGGTTATTTCTTTGCGATTTCTTAAATGAGTTTTTTTATGCTATTCATCGGGTATGAACTATACAAAGCGAATACTCATCTGTTTCTATTTGATGATACACAAAAAATTATCATACCGAAATATATGCATTATTGAATGTTTAATTCGTATTATTTTCAGTATTTTAAATTTGTATAAAACACATGTATTACTGTTATCTTCGCTCTTATTAAACATAGAATTCACAAAATTATTTAAACAATCATGTAAACTGACTAAGTTTCATTTTGAAGAAAATAGAGGCGGACAAATGAATTTTTATGATATTTGGATCAATAAAATAAATATCCGACACTAATGCTCTGTGTATATTTCAATTTATTTTCCAATATCAATACAAAGTTATAAATTTAAATACCAATAAAAAATTATTACAATTACGAATTGAAAATTAAATTATACTGTTAAATATTTTTATAAATAAAGTAAAATCTAAAGGGACATAATAAAAGAAACCAGCAATACTTAATCTAGAAGTATTATTTTATTCAATTCATTAAGATACACTTAAAATAAATAATTGAAACAAAAAAGATGAGACTAATTGTTTCGCTTCATGAATCACTATTCGTTGCCTTATTTATGCAATAATATTGACAGTCAATCATTCTATTCTATCATTGAACATATGACATTCTGTCATTGAATTACTTACTAATTAATAATTATCTTCATTCCCAACAAGAACATGAATCAGAGTCGGAATGATCTATTACAACAATTCTGTCAGAATCATGACCATGTCTCCAACCATGATGACCACCGATGTGAATTTCTTCAGAAGACGATAAGTCATCATAAAACTTCCTGCCATAATGATTACCCCAGCCGTGATGATTTCTCCAGCCATGATGATTTCCCCAGCCATGGCGACCTATTATGCGAATTTCCTCAGAAGAGGAAGATGAGCAAGAGTCGGAATCCGAATGTTCCACGATCACAATTTCTTCAGAAGAACTTGAACAGGAGGAATCGTCTTCCAGTATGATGACTATTTCCTCATCTGATGAGGAAGAATGATCCCGATCACCACAATCCACTACAACGATGACGTTCTCATCGTCACTGCTACTGGAGTCAGATTCCTCAATGATGATGATTTCCTCGGAGGAACTGCTGGAAGAACTCCATCGGTTATCTTCCACTACGACGATGATCTCTTCGGACGAACTGCTGGAACAAGAACTCTCGTCGAATATGATGATCTCTTCGGAACTGCTGCTTGAACACGAGTCACTGAAGAAGTGGTGGCGGTGATGGTCTAAGAAGATGAAGTCGTCGGAAGACGAAGAAGATGAGCAGGAGCAATCAGGGAGGGGAATGGCATAACTGGTAATAAACGCTCCAAAAAGGAACGTAACTAAGCAAGGAATCTTCATACTCGCAAAGAACAATTACACTTTGTAGTGTACGTAGGTTAGAATGGAATGGTGTTGAGTGTTTTCGGCAAAACTGAAGTGATACCTCTACGAATTTTCGAGTCTTTAAATACGATTTTCCTGCGTGTGATTGGTATGATTATTGTAAGATATGAGTTTGTGTCTATCAGAGAACACGAAGCTTTCTTTGCCTAATATCTTGATTACCAATATCGCACGTACATCCCGTGTGTATTTATAAACTGTCACGCATGTTGTGCGCTTGAGTCAGTGTATATTCCGGTAATTTGTTTGTATTTACACAGGTAATACGTTATCCACAACAACGATGATTAGTTTGTGGTCAGATTTATTAATTTGATGTCCAAGGTCACCAGTGTTTGACATGTAAAAAAGTGTTTATCTTACGTTACGAGTATCATGAAGGGAAACAATTTATTCTGCTGAAAGATGAAGCAGATTGGATAATTTTATTCGTAGAATGTTTTTAATGAGTGTAGACGGACATGTTTTATTGAATATACAACATGTTAACATTTTTATTGGACACCGTATTAATTTATATTCATAATATTGTTGTATAATATTGAATACTTCGTTATTGAGTTTCTCTTTAATATGCGTTACAACTTCACACAGTTATGTTCATTATATTTACTCTAGAGAACAAGGATATATATATTAATTATAATACAAGCAAGAGAATATTGTTAGTTTGTTGTAGGATATACTCATAAGGGCGAATTTTGTATTGATTTTGCTTATTTATGTACCAAAATTCCTTTGACTTTATATTTTCAAATAATATTTTGTATAGTAAGAAAACAGATTTTTTTATGAAAACCTTTTCTTGCCAGATAAGGAAAACATTAACGTGTTAGTTAATAGCAATATAAATGCTTTATTTGGTATGTAATATAGAAATGACAATTTCCACTTAGCCAACAGGTTAAATCTTTTGTGTTTAAATTTTTTGTTTCATGTCTCATCGTTGAGACACATTACAAAAAGTTATCTATTCATACATTCCGAGTCTTCCAACACTTAATGTCTCTGCGAAGAAATTTTTTTTAACATCGATTTGTACAGGTAAAACCGTCCAATGAAAAGAGTTTAATGTAACGAGTTTCGGAAGGAAAATTGATACACAACAAGCAAATTTTCAAAATGGAAATGTAGCAAAATTGGAAAGCAATTAACGCGTTGTTAAAAATTGTTCCAAGACATTTTTTGTGTATTAAATATTTAATTTTTACATAGGGTCAAACTTGATTTCTCATATTTTTTCCCTTACTTTATTTGATTTCTCTTAGGTCTTTATTTTCTTTGTCATGTCGGACATTGCATTAATTATAACTCCTATGCATTGCGTTTTAATACCTTAACGAAATCCTTACGTAATCCCTTCACTTGAAGTAAATTATGAATATTCTATATTTCCCTAATTGTATGTGTCGTATTATACCAGATTTGGGTTTTTCTAAATTCTACTTCAACAATTTGTCAACGTTTGGTGTTGCGTTATTTAGTGCAAAAATAAACAAAAATTCACTCCGCTTGATCCAGAAGAAAGAGGAACGCAAACTTGTTTCAAGGACTCAGCCAAATGGAATGCGCGCTACATTGATCAATTATCACCGGTTAAGATATGTAAAATGTTCTAAATCTTGGATTTAAGTGTATAACCTGACTATAAGAGTAATATACGGGACTCAACAAGGTCATTATCTCTTTCTCCTTCCGCATGGGATAAAACACGTATTTTCATGTTATGACTTTTACAAACATACAAAAAGAAAAAAAAATCAAGAAGAATATTCACATGTTCATCATATTTACTTTTACTATTTTGTTACACATATAAAACTTTATTTTCATTATAATTTTTGAATAGATGCACCATAATAAAACTAGTGGTGCAAGACCATTGCACATACTTACTCATATAATTTTCGTAGTCTGAACTGAAGAGTAACATTAGAGAATTTTATTACTAGAGGTTTATCTATATAGAATAACTCTGTATATTTTGATCGTCTTTTTTTACCTTATTTGGCAGTTGTTAGCGTCTCAGGTTAAACGAACCAATACTTTCCATTTAATTTCCATTATTAATTGGTAGCGCGTTACACAACTCCCATTTTGATGTTCCTTTTGTATCCGTAGTTCAATTTTATTGCGTG
>NNCF01128194.1:296062-342526 GCA_002313205.1 Laupala kohalensis | reverse complement strand
TTCCACAGCTGTACACCATATCCATCGAGCACTAGGGTACTCTGGGTGTAGGTCTGGGTGGAATGGTGTACTGTTGTGGAAGGGGAAAGGGTGGTGTATTGGTTAACACCCCTGCGATCGAAGCAGGAATCCCGGGTTCGATTCCCGCCTCGTTGCAATTTTCACCAGACCGAAAGTTTTCACATTTCCTCTTCACGAGAGGGGTACACGGAAGAATGATATGCATTAACATTATTATTAGCTATAACTGCCATATAAAGGTGTTACATATTTCCGAAATATCTCTATCAAAATTTCTTCGCTCCCTTACTATTCTTCTTCTTCTTCATTCTTTTCCTTGCGTCTACTATATGCTTACATGTTATGCATCCTTATCGTACCAATTTCTTTTAAAAATCTTGAGAAAATGTAGAATTTTTCTACTACTATATACTTAACGAAATAAATAATTACCTCCAGGTAACAACTTGTTATCTCCTGGTTGCACGGGCGATCCAGCATCACGCCAATATGGTTTTGTGATGTGGAATGGTCCTGAGCAGATCTTGTTTGGACATTTCTTTTTGGGATTGCAGTCTCCGTTTCCTAGGGCTTTGCACATGCACAATAGACATTGATCGTCCTCATATGGCTTCTGGAACGAACAAACATACATTCTCTTATTTCATTTGCTGGACCCGATTTACCGTGAGACTGAGTAGTCTATAGTCTAGAGCTCTCAAACTTATCTTAGCTCGCGGGCCATTTTCCATACACTTTTGATCGACTGACTGACTAGGGGATGGGGTTTGCAAAACATTGTCCGATGAATAAAAATTAATGGGTATATTTAATTATTTGTTAAATTTATAACACAGTTTTGTCCCCCAACGTTTGATGAAAAATGTGCTATAACTCGCGGACCAGCAGTTGGACAACGTTGATCTTGGGCGTCAGCTTTCAGAGGGTGCAAAAGTAATAGTTCTGTTTTTGAATGTATACATGGAGTTTTTTTCAATAATATAAAGTGGGAACGAATGAAATTATTATAACGAAACTACAACTCCGTCCCATTTACATGGAGCGAGTAGTTAGATTGAAGCACTGTCTTAAATATTAAATATATATTAAAGACTGTGTTACATACGTTGTTCCCAACAGTGAGGGGCATTATTAATATTATTTTACTTAAAAAAATAAATTAAATTAACCTACTCTCCACCCCTTTTTATGACAGTCAATTCTCCCCCGGATCAAAAAAAAGAAAAGGAATTAAACACAGTTTTAACTCACATAATTAAACATACTAATGAAAACCCATGGAGAAAACTATATTTTAAAACAGTAAAATACGACCTTTGAAGACGAGTGGAATAGAACACAATATCATACAGTTCATTCAGGAAGGGTGGGGGAGTCGGATCAAAATTATGAGGTCGAGGCAGATTTACCACTGAGGCGGACTCTTTATATTTTAAATTACCATTATTGTTATAATTAATCATAAAGAGACTGGCAAAGCAACAGTCCACTTAGAGAAATAAGTGATTGAATCTTATTCTCGTGATGTGTTTGAATTTACGTAAGTTTCTTTCGAGGAAGAATTGACTATTTTTTGAAAAACGAAATATTATTTTGACTAATCTGAATATTGAAAAAAAATGCAATTCATATAAATTCTTAATCTACATTTTATTTTACTAACTGAACCAGTGCAAAGTAATCGCACGAGAAATTGAATGAAATTTATATTCTTGTTCAGTGAAAAAAAACTTATATTTTGTAAGACTATTTAATGTTCTTGGAGAATGTGGCATATACTGCTTTCGCCCATTTTCTTATTGTACGCAAGTTTAATTATGTATAATATTTATCATTAAACAATGTAAACAGGACATCAGAACAGTTACGAATAGTATTTGATATTGAACAATTCACCACGAATATTGTTTATTGTCTCACCATGGTGAGACGCGTCACCTCTCTTAATATTTAGGACTCAAGTAGTCAGGTATCACTCTTTTCAAATAAATGAGTCAAGTAACGCTTTTTCTTGGTGTCATTTTAAAAGCCGTTATATCGGAAATGAAATGGTGAAAGATGAAATAATAGGAAATCTCAGACACATCGTTTGAAGCTCGAAAGAACGATACTTCATTTGTGTGGCTTACTGCGTCTCGTTACGCAGAACAGTAACGTAAATTTTCTGGTACATTTGCGTATAATACGATAATGAACGACACATGAACTTTATTTTGAGAAAGAGAAAATTAGAGAATCTCACTCACATACTCAGCCCACACCATGGTGACGGGCACCGTCGCCGCCATCACCAGCATGACTGCCGTTGGCGGAAGCATAGCACAGATGTGTGCAAGGTGCGAAAAACTTCTGGAACTCTTCTGGTGGTCTCCGCGTCCGAAACTCCGTGATGGCGACGATGACGTCATGTGGAGGAAATCCTGAACCGCATCCGTTCCTGACGCGTTTCCGGTTCCGCCGCACGAACTTTCCACGCGAACTCAGAGTCGTCAGCTCCGCTGCGGTGGAGTGATTCCCTGCTGCTTCGAACGACTCAACGACGTGGAACTTTATTCAGAGAAAACGTAACTCAAGGGAAAAATAACATTATGGGGAACGCACTATGTTTATTAATTTATCGTAGCAGTTTAATAATTATGATAATTTATTAATCTGCAAGTGAGCAATGCTCGGTGGCAGATGGAAAACATAATAAACATAATAAGAATGTACTTAATACGATAATGTGAAATTTAAAAAAATCTTCGCCCAAATATCTATTAAATACACACAACGGAATGAAATGCTTAGAAAATTAGTACACAATAAGCGAGAAGGATAATACACCTAAGAAACTAAAAAAGTAAATTTGGTCAATATGTGTGTATATTCACATACGTAAAGAAACACATTTTCATTTAAAAACAGATACAGAGACACACTCATACGTACAAGCACGCTTTCGATATACACATATACCATTACTCCTCCTATAACCTAACATAAAAATAATTGCTATAATATAATTAAAAGAAATTAATAACTATAAAAATAACGCCATAATAGGAATGTTGTGAACAGTCACGCACACTTGACATCACTACACTACACTGCATTGCAATTCTATTCACTCTGAGCATTTTATATACCAATAGTCACATTCACTTCACTACACTGCACTTCACATGAGCTCGTATTTCGAAGAAGCAAGAAGACGGAAACATTTGCGGAAACATTTTATTCGTTTTGTAAGATCGTAAGTGTTGTTGCACATAAGTTATTCCAGTCTACAATGGTTCTATTCACAAAGGAGTATCTCCCAATATCTGTTTTCAGTTTCCTACATTTTATTTTGCGTTTGAGGTCGCCGCGACTAATGTAGTTCGATTGGTGGAACCTATCGTTCACTGATTTGCATGAATGCTCTCCCATGTAGGCTTTAAAGAAAGCACAAAGAAGCGCGGACTTCCTTTGATTGTCCTCAAAGTGTCTATGGGCAGTTTCTAGCTGCTCTCATGACAAAAAATTATTAATTGATTTATTTATCTATTGCCAGTCTAGCTTGATGGTCATGCAGGGCTTGCACACAGTGTATCCAACGCTTTTTCTTTGTCATTCGTACGGGTAATGACAAGTGCACCTCGCGTTGAGTTGGCAGTACTTTCGTGTCTTTTTAAACTTAAATCTATTGCCAACACCCGCCATCAAATCATTTCACTTGCTTGTGTGCCGCTATTCTGATCTTTCTGGGCCTTAGTTTGTTGTGTTATTAACTGGTATTTTTTACGGTAAATATTCGCTTTTGTGACTACTATTAATAATTTTTCGGATAATACTTAAATTTGTAGAAATTTACAATTCGTGTAAGGCAGCCATATTGCATTATTTTCGGTTACGTCACATGACTTTGAGTGTACGTTATGTGGGATCGATTTTCGTTATAATCTTTGCAGATCAAATGTGTTTTGTTCCAATCATAGATCCTCATCTCAATTTTGCTAGCCATGAAACTCGTGACCACGTGTGTAGACCCGAGAAGTGGGTGTCACATTCCAACGAAACTTACTTTCTTTAAGAATAAGGTTGAATTGTGATTATTTTCTAATACTATAAAAGCTCCAATGTGTAACGTACTGATGTATCAGAAATTTACTTCTCTTCTACAAATATAGACTTCAAAGTTGTCATACGAAATACTTTCGATGTCTACACATAAAAACACTCCTTCAAGAGCCTAAATTAAATTTTAAGTACTTTTTTCGAGGAGGAGAGAGGTAAATTTACCCCGTAAGGAATACTTAGATTGTTATGAATAAATGAAAGATGTGGTGTTGTCTACTGGTAAAATATTTATTCAGATGGTACTTTCGCCAGCTTAGCTGGCATCTTCAGTGTGACAATGCCAAGTATCAAAGGGCAAATGTGATATTTGGCATTGCCATTCTTTCATTTATTCTTAAAAATGAATACTTGCATCGCCCCACCGACATCCAACTTGATGGTTGTGTCTACTTTTAGAAGGCATTGACTTACGTTTTGATTTCACTGTCGTCAGAATAGAACTATAAATAGGTTGATCTATGAACCGTCAAGCTTCTTTACTTGAAACTTAGCAGGTGAACCTACAGAGTTGTGGATTCATTGCAATTGGGAAAATAATACCGCAATTCTTTTCCTTCAGTTTTAAAAACCAACAAAAAAATTTCCTTTACGAAAAATTATTACGCTAACTAAAATTTTCCTTCATTAGTAGTTAAATTATTGAAAGAACAAATTTTTTTTTAAAATTGTTCAAATTGAATCATTCTTACCCATGTGCACAATTCAAGTCTACATCATTTTGTTTCATTTTGATTGCTCAATGTTTTTGAGATATTTCAAAGAAACACTTGTTTTGATCTTACCATGTTTTGTTTATATCTACATAAATCATGGAAATATCACGATTCTATTCAGGACAAAACTCTCCATTCAACAAAGAATCACCTTCACTTAACATATAATTTAATGTTCGTAGAAAACACTCTCTAGGGAAATTCTTTTAGTGTCTGACAACTTCAAAATGCCTAATGTTTTCTATGTTGATGCCGGAGAATAAAATTTAATTTTTAAATCATGCAAAACAAGCCACCTAAAGCTCTGGGAAATTTAGTTATCGACAATTAAAAATCAACAATTATTGATCCTGGTGGTTTCCTTCCTCATGACTTGACAGATTCATACATTCAAATTTACGACCACTTTCGTAGACAATTTTTATTTACAATTTCTCACGACGTATCGATTTCTGTTAGAATATTCGTCTGGCTAGTTAACATTTACAGCTTTAATAAACCTGACCCAAATATAAATAACAGTATGAAATAAACATTAACTACGTATTTACGTTGTGATGCCAATTAGTCTGGTGAAGACTCGAAGAGAAGTGGAAAAGTTGTGAGAAATTGTGAATAAAGAAAGAGTTTATGAAATAGATCGTAAAATAAAATTAATTAAATAAATTAATAGATGTAAATAATTAATAACATGACAGATTAGTTTTGTTATTTTCGTATTATAAAGTGTTCTATATCAATCATTTAAGGCCTAACTGCCCTGTTTTTTTTCCGTCACTCCATCTTGACGACACTAGTGGTATCTACTTGATCTGTCGCTTCAGACAGCAGTAACCTGCTTTCTGCTGAATCACCTCTGTGCTATAGAATTGGACTAAGTGATTAGATCTGGATCCAGTCGTAATGCTACGAGAGAGGATGGCGTTACTTCTATCGGATTCTCTTGAATCGAATCACGGGAATGATGCTTTAGGAGCGGGTGGTGATGGTGGTGATGGTGGTGGTGGTGNGGGGGGTGGGGGGGTAGAGAGGGATATGCACTTAAGTGATCATCCCAGGCGGATGTGCGTCATAGACATTCACCACTTCCGTTGCTCCGGAGTTAGAAGGCTACGAACTCACTGTGAGCGTAGATTCAGTCCCATAGATTTCCTCTTTCAACATTTCTGTAAAGAAATGTTTTCCTTTCACAAAGTAGTATTGTTATTTCCCGTTCCCATTCATTTGTTTCTTCAATTGAGAAAAACACATTTACTCTCATGTAGACTAGGTATTCGGTAGTCTTTCCATCAGTTCATCTGTACGTACGCCTTTTGCGCAAAAAAAGTAAATTCTTTAATCGTTAACTAACGAAGTTAACATTAGTAAAGTGCCAACCCCAAACTTTTTGGATTGCGATCTCAATTCAATATTTTTCTCTGTATACTCAATTCCTTAATAAGATCACCTCTATCTACTCCTTAAAAAATGCATTATTTTTTAATCAACGCATTCTTACAGTCCGAGAAAATCTTGTTTTTATTTATGTCGAAATCAACATTATGCTGAATTCAAGTACATACCTAATGAACCTTTATTTAAATTCAATTAGTTCAAATATGCATATAATACACGTAGTTCCATGATTATCGTATTGTCATTTTACGTTTCTTACTTGTGTTCTGATCTTCGGGTTGTCTCTACCATTATTTCACAAGCGGTTTCACCAATAATAAAACAAAATGACCGAACATCATAACAATATACTTTATTATATTGTTATAAGTTTAATTTTATGAACAGTGATTAATTTGAAATGACACAACAAGATTTCTTTGGTTATATTTTTGGAATAGAACTTTCATGGCCGTAAAATATCGAGGATAGCGATTTTTCAATTCGTTAATATAGAGAAGAATCGAGAATTAACACCCATAATTGGCAAACACCTACTAAACATATTTAATATATTACTTTCAAATTTAATGTAAAAATGCATTAATAGTCTTATTTAGTTCAGTGGAATTAATTTTCCAATTAAACACGTCACTCAGGAAATAGTGAGGAAGTTATTGATTTCAACAGAACAATATCAGTCGAAAGAGAAGTCACAATTCTTTCAATACAAAGCTAAGAATTTGCGGAAAACCAGGGAAAGCGCGAGGTCAAGTCTCTCTTTACATGTTGACTTTCTATATGAAACTGTTTTAATAAATCTATTTACCTATAAATGCTTCTTTTTCTTTAGAAAATATTTTCTCGAGTTTCCTTGAAATTAATATTATTTATATAATAATAGAGTATTTTATCAAATATATTGTTATACTATATTATAATATAATATTTATATATAGTTTATATCAAAAGAATATTTTTTCCAGTTTTCCTTCGGGAAGATATATAACTGCTCTCGAAGTTCTCGCCTAGGAGCGGCGGTCTAGCGTAATAACTAATCTCGAATTTAGAGTTATTTTAATAGTTACGATTTATAAACAATATTTTCCCAATAATATATAGTTTGATGATATGTACTTGTGAAACAACTTTTATGTGTTTTATTAAATTGAAATTTATCCGTATGCTGTTATTTGTTGTGATACGCACCGAACTATGTTTATTCTTATCTCTCGAGTGCGCTGAAATAACTTATAACAATTTCAAAAACTATTTTCTTGCATGATTGTTGTGTCTTATGATTCATATTAATTTAGTTTTATGTGTACTCAACTTTGGCACGGTTGTGTACATTAAATCTGTAGCCCCATCCTGGCCCGGGTTTTCCTTGGGGTAGAGGCGGATTACTTATACAGGTTCTCTAGGCTTTGTCTAGGGGCGTATTTATTGTAATAATAAATCGTGAATTTAGTGTTATTTCAATTCTTATTATTTTTAAACACTATACTCAGAATAATCTGTAGTTCCATAATAATTTGTACATGTAAATTTTTTGTGTTAAATTACAAACATATTGATATTTTACTAGTATTATAACTCGCAGCTAACTTTTTATCGTGTCTAGGAATTTTTGCTGAAATGTTAAATCCGCCTCTGCCTTAGGGCCCTTGATCAAAATTGATGGGATGGTCCCTTGCTTGCTTCCGGAGAGTAAATTAGTTTATTGTCCTCCACATGGTGATACGAAGTTTGTAACTGCTTTTTGACAATAATTTGTATTTTATCTCAGTATTAAATGGTCTAAAGAATCCTAGTGTACACTCAACGTTTATCACTTGAAAAATAGATGAATTGAATCCTTCGTTATCCAGCCGCAATTATTGTTTCCCGCTTTCCGCCCAAAACTGTATTGATCGTACGATATCATTATGCAGTGAAAAAAAGAGAAGTAATGTTTTGGTAAATGGTAAATATTTTTTCAATACAAAATAATAGCAAAGATTGAAAAGAGAAAGAAAATTTTATTAAGCGTATTTTTAATGGTACCCATGATAGGAAAAATAAGTTACAAATGATTGATATATTAATATGAATCTGCTCTGTGTACTACGAATAGTGCACGCTGCGGGTTTGTTGTTATACTCAAGTTACCGAGAGTTTGGACACCAAAAGAACAAAGATAGCGGACTCGAGTGGTGTTTCAGGACAGCCACCACCAATATTTTCGAACAAAAACCCGTTAAGACTTGGACTGCCTCAGATTATCGTTTGATATTATAATCATCGTTTGGTAACACTTACACTACCTTACGGGTGTACCAACGCTATGGAAACAACAAAGAGACTACCGTAAAATGAATATCGTTGAAAGTACATTAAAAAATTGAGATTTCTTGGATAATTTATGCAATGTATTTTATTAATAGGAATATTAATTTTGTATTACTCTACAAAAGGTAAAAAATGAGTATTTTAAGGACAGGCTCTCCTAGAGGTATTTCGTCAAGTTTGGTGGTAGTGAATACAATGTATAAGATGAAAAATATCACAAAGTCAATTAGTATACGACATAGGAGGAATCAATTGAGAAGGTTGGCAGTTCTCCGGAATTTGGTAACTTTTCGTACGGCAGCTAGACTTTAGCTACAGCGGGGAACACTCTGTGGAAATCAATAGTGTTCACATATTCACTACCCACGTTCTTCTCGTTAATACGTTTTTGTGACAAGCGTTGGTACGTTCCCTCCGGCAGAGTTCCACGTGTGAAGAGTTAAGCAAGCATATAACGCTCAGGAACTGAAATAAACCTGCATTAATCTCGCACAAATATTATGTCTCACGACAGAACTCTATTCTTCAACTTATTTCCGATGTTTTTGATTCGGCATCATTGCTAGGAATATTGAATCTTTTTCATCACGAAAAGAAATGAAAAGAATTCGAAAAGAAATGTTTAGAATGTGATATTTCTATTCAGTTACAAAAGTATAATATAAAATGTAAATGGTAAAATTTTATTATAATTATTTCCTTTTTAGCTCATAGCCCTTGTCCAGTGAACAAAATTTTCCCCATAATATGTTAAAATTGGTGTTATATTTAATTAATGTTAACAACAACTATTGAATCTAAGGTGTAGCGTTCTGATGGTTTGTTGTCTTTATCTGCGTGTACATATCTCTATTTCGAAATCTATTTTTCTATGAAAATTACTTGTATAAAACATCGTGTAATCGCTGAACGTAGGAAAATGTGACTTCGCACGCTGCCAATCGAAGTAAGGAGTATGAGACGATGACTTTTCACATGAAAAGAATAGTGTTTCATTTTTAGGTGTAGAGATTAATATTCGTATGTCTGTTTTCTACATACAAACACACTTTGATGGATTTTTATCAAACTCATTGAAAATGTGCGAAACGACTTAATAGATCCCAAATAAATGCAAACTCTTGCTCTTTATCTGTAACTCATACTCATTTCGTGAAAATCCTATGCTCATGGAACACCACAAGATTAAAAACGAAACAGTCTAGCCCTCCTTTAACAGCAATATGGTCATTTAATATGAATGCTTCAAGTATCTATATGAATACGGAAAGCACTCCAGTCTTTTATGATTATCTTTATCAGTAAAATATTATATGACTCTTGGTTGATGTAAATGTGTAATAAATACGACGTTTTTATTCATTATTCTGAAATACGTCAGTTGATATTGTTTTTCCATTGCCGTGTGGAATAAGTTGTTGTGTATGAAGGATTTAATATCTTAGGTGCCTCTGCGTTGGGTAACGTAGGCTACTTTGATAAGCCAGAATATAATGACCACCGCCCATTACGACAATGAAAGTGCTTGGTATAATTGGAGCAGAGACAATCGAGGAAGAACTTAGGACACTGCGTATACCGTGCTTGGGGAAGGCTACTGACAAACATGACTTGGACAAAGGGCAGACTGGCATGGCCATCCTCTGGGGATGAGTATCACTGAAACGGGGAAGTTGGTGGATTGGACACGAGTGTGGTTGACGGATAGTGGTTGCAGTGGTTGAGGGACGGTGAAACCACCACTAAGACGCAAGTCGTTGAACTTTCCTACTTCACATATTTGTAAAGAAGAAGCGATCTGTGGTCGATATGGCCACGAAGGACTGTGGTGGTACAGGCACAAGTGTTGATGGAGAATCCTGTTCAGCGAACGTGGGACTCCGGAGCAGACGACCCATATATTTGTCGATGTTGAGACGAATACATTTTCAATAACGATTGCAGTGAGCACGGGAACAACGCAATTGAACAGTGAATAAATAGAAACAGTGGTCAATGGTCTCCTGGTCCAAGGAACTGCGTTTTCTATTGCATTTGGTCGTTGGGCGCTTCCAGACATGCCATCTTCTAGGCATGTCTACGCGTCACCAGCACAGCACAACACGGATACGAGCTGGTGAAGGTAATATTATGCTGTGGGGACATTAATCTGGTACTCCGTGGGACGTGTGATAGTGATCTAAGGCACCGTGATATCTCTATTAACAACGTGAACATCCGCATTCCTTTATGTGTACAGTCATTCTCTCCGGCATCTTCGCATCAATGGTATATCCCAGCAAGATAAGTATCTCTGTAACATGGCGAGAATCGTGTTACAGTGGTTTGAGAAGCAATATTGAGTTTATGTTGATATCTTCGTCTGCTCTTAACCCAATCGAACACATCTGAGAGGTTATTGTTCGCCCACTCTGCACCAAGAAACCACCAACCCGTAATTTAAGGGAGCTGTGTGACCTGTACGTGTACATTTGATGCTAAAAATCTCTGACCACCTGCCAAGGACCTGATGAAGCCGTAATAGACAAATCTTTGGATTATTACGAGCCTCAAGTGGACCCACGTGCTATTATACGGGTAGTCATAATGTTCTGGTGGAACATTAATTTTTAAACTATATTGTCATCTGTATTGAAATAGTTTATGGTGAAGAAAAACTATTGTCATGGTATATGGTACCAAATGATTATGATGATCGAATTTTCTTTTTTTATGATTAAGCATATGGAGCTGGTATTGATGTTAACGTTTTGTTAGTTACTTGAATATAGTGAAGATAGATACATGTTAAAACTGAAGTTCATCCAATTTACTCGTCCAATCCTTGGTGTAGATAGTTGAAAATAATTTGAAGTAATGCAGGATTCTGTGAACAGACCACAATTTTTGTTGTTGTTGCTTAAGAATTTTTCAACTTTAATCCTTTCAAATAAGTATATAGTGGACAGTGATTAGATTATAGTAGAAAATGCATATTCAACAAAAAATATTTTTGGGAAAATAAATCTTCACAAATAAAAACCATTGATAAACGAAACATAAATTGTTAATAAACTATTTGAAGTGAATTATATTCTACTGGAAATAATTTAAACGAGAATAAATAAAAGAATCACTTGTCGAAAAATTTCCTATTAGTTGGAAAACAGTTTTGCGGAGTAGAAAATTATTTGTTTGCACTGATGTAATTTTTTGTATTCAGAGTCAATATTAGAAATGCTAAAATGTAAATGTCCTTTTAAAGAAGAGCAGAAGAATCTTGATACATTGAAATGATGATGTCATTCTTGAGGTACGACAGTTTCTTTAAGGCAAAGCTCCAAGTCTGCGAATCGACTGTCCTTATCACTGGGATCGCACCCATACTTCCCGAAGATATGCGCTCGCAGAAGATCGCGGCAGGTGATCTCACCATCATTGTCACAATCCTGAAACAAAGAAAGAGAATTATTCTCTCGACCTTAAAAAAAGGATTTTGATTGTATATTTATTATCTATTATCGTGAAAACTAAAAGAATTACGTTCTGGCCCCCAACCTGGTCCGGGTTTTTCTCCGGTTTTCCTTGGGGTAGAGGCGGATATTTTTTAAAAAGATTTTCTAGACTCTTGCCTAGAGACGGCATCAATTGATATACTTATTAGCGAATTAAATGTTATTTAATAGTTACCATTTATCAACTATAATTTCCGAATGATTTATAGTTTGATGATAATACTTGTTAAAGGACTTTTTCTGTTTTATTAAATAAAATATTTTTTGGTATTGTATTAATTCTATAACACATGCCGAACTATTTTAATTGTTAGGAGTATGTATAAATGTTAAATCTGCCACTGCCTTAGGGCCTAGAGCGGAATTGATGGGATGGTTCCTTGCTTGCTTCCGAAGAGTAAAATTAGTTTATAATCCTTCACGTGGTCATGCGCAGTTTGTAACTGCTTTTTTGACAATAAAATTTATTATTACTTTGGTCTCTTTCAAAATGAGGCAGAACTTACACTATAGGGTAGGCTAAAGTTTGATAAATCCTTTAGCCTTCTTAAGTTATAGTTATGAAGAACTCTCATAAATATTTAATGATATCTCTCAATATTAAGATTACTATCTTCTAGATATGCTACCCGTTAAACGTACCTATATAACGCATATCATCCTAATTATTCAGAAGTTAAGCAAAGTTTAAGAAATAATTTTTTAAGAAACATTATTTTTTAAACATCGTAGTTTAATAACTACGTACAAATTTAAAAAAATAAAATTTTGTTGTATGTTGATTAAATATGATTTCAAAAATTACAAGTCTTTTCGCATTCCATATGAAACAGAATAGTTCAACTTAAGATATACGCTATGTTAGTGTATGATAAATTGTTTCACAGTATTTTGTTACAAAAAGGAAAACTACTCTCGTGGTAACTTTCGATATTACACTCATTATGTCTCGTTGCGTTTAGTAAGAACGATATCTCTTTCGCCTAACTTGTAAAAAACACATAGAAAGGGCCGTAAGCTAGTGTTAGTTTTCAATTAGTTCTCACTTATGGAAATAAACAGGTTTATCACAGGTAAACGTCATGCTTTTACTACACAATAAGAGATTTAATGAAAGTTTACCCAATTTATTTTGTAATGGTAAGTTTAAAATTGTTTTTCCAACACAAGAATAATTACAAACAATTTATTACGAAATATAGTTTATAGTATAATATTTTTTTACATTTATTAATTCTGCTTCACATATTACCCGAGCGGAGTCGGAAAAGTAAGCCAGCTCTGTAACAGAGGGATTTGTAAAGTAACCTATGAATAGAATTATCTAACACTACGAGTATATTAAAATCATTTCAGCTTTACACCTCATTAGCTGGGAATAACACGGTGGACCTTTCAGATCCCATAATTGTTTTCTTATTGTGTTATTGAGATTCAGAAGAAGAACTTAAAATAGTTAATGTTACATACGTGAAAATGTCCAGTCGAAATGAATATTTTCGAATGGTTCTACATTAGAAATTTAAAAAAACGGAATATTTATTATTTTTATAACCTTGTCCTCCTGAGAGATCGAGGCAACCCTCACTCTCAATCCACAACGAAAACTAATTCTGGCAAAAGCGCAACGTCCAATACTAGAATTGGTCGTGATTGGACCAATCTTTGAATACGCACAAAACTAGTTCTGGCAGAAACGGATCCACCAAAACCAGTTTTGGTCGTTTTTTTCGTCCTATGGCCGAACTCGGGTTTTGTAGACAAACAAATCGAAGCAATCGTGTTAGATATCTTGATGACGTAATTATCCATTGAGGAGTTATCGGGGCCTCTTGTGGGACAGTTTATTTAACTTTTAATGAGAAGTTATCGAGAAGTAGATTTATTTAACATGTTAAACTGTACTCTTGCAGTCAAGATTAATTTCTGAAATAATAAATCTTGAACGTATTCAAAGATTGGTCTGTGTCAATTAATATACAAAACCATTCTTTAGTCAAATACATTAATGAACAAAGAATTTAGACATAATAAATTGATTATTTTTCAAAAATATTCCCAAAATACGTTCTCTGTGATTGAAAAATACCCAGATTCCCTAATTATATGAAGTTCACGCTCATAATAGTTTTTGAATTATTTTTTTTCATTTGTACTTGTTTTTCAATGCAGGCTCTTATTTGTTATTCAATTTTATTGCAATAATATTGAGAGCTTGTTCATCATAATATTATTACAATATATACAAGTGTGGTCAAGAATCCTGAAGACTTTATTCCATTAGTTTATCATAGAATATTGATATTATTTATTGTTGGAATGTTTATAAAAACTTAACATCATATTTTTATATTGTTTAATTACATTTATTTTTATTATAAGTATTTATAAAATTATTATTATAAATGATAAAAATATTAATATTTAACATGTTAAATTTTATAATATTTTATTATATAGTCAAATAACATTAAATATTTAACATAAGCGGAAAGTGTTTATTCGTCAAGATCTGCTCCTGAGTAATATTACCAAGGTAAACGTACCGTGAGACGAGGACTGCGAGTCATGTATCCTTGAACAGTTCGCACTGCGCAAAATGGCTCTTCAACACATCGCATGAATGCTGAAATAAAGAAAAGACATTCGTAAAAATAGCATTGAACTACATATGTAAAGTTCCCTAATTATACTTTTTAGATGTTTTATCTCATATTTTTTTGAAGACGTCCAATATGACAGTCAGTAATGACGTCATTGCTTCTGGGTGTTTGCCGTGCCATGAGTTGACGAGCCGATGTTTCGACTGCCACCAAACTTTTAGATGATAACTTTTGGCCGGTTGAAAATGGTGACGAGTAGGGAATCGAACCTGGGAATCCTGATTTGATCGCTGGGGTGTTGACCACTACATCCCCGTTATTCATACACAGTTGTACAACATTTCCACTCAGACAATTTGGCGTAGAATTGTGGAAAGCGAATTTGTTGTGTAGAGGTCCAGCTACCATCAAAGCAGAATTCGCAGGTATGAATCCCGACTTGTCACCATTATCACCTGGCCGAAAGTTATTGCATATTTTCTCCATGTTAGCTACACGATAGAAATGTATGAACCATCATATATACGAGGACTGTTATTTTTCCAATCTCTGATATGCTGTAAAGAAGACAAAATTAAATAACAATAATTTTATTACCAAAAGTACAGAATAAAGTCCACCAACAACACTCCTTTTCGATCCACAAAAAACTGTAGCCATTTTTTTCCTGATGCTCAGTCTCTGCTTAAACTTTTTCGACTTGCTTGAGAATCTGTGTGCAACCACGTTTTGGGAGACCAAAAAGGAGTGTTGGTGGTGGACTTTATGCAGCAGGGGACAACAATTGAAGGCATGGTTGAGCGAACAACGCTTCGCCACCAATGACGAACGTCAGGATACCGTCAAGACGTATCTCTCCTCACCGGCGGCAGACTCATGTAAAAAAGACATCGAGAAGCTAGTGTCACGGTATGACAAATGCCTCAATCGTTTTGGTGATCATGTTACAAAATAAGTAAGTCCCTGCAGTACTTTTGGTAATAACATAATTATGTTATTTAAATTTGTCTCTTTTAATAGCCCATCGGAGGTTGAAAAAAAGCAACCCTTGTATTTGAATCTTTTTTACAAAACATTTAGGCTTTTAATAGATTTAATTCTAGGTCAGCAACTCTGTCTTAACTTAAATAGCTGTCTGTTTACTGGCCCTCTCAGGAGACACCACCTTATCGAAGTACTGTCCGTGCGGGTGACGAGGGTTTGCGCGCTTCAAAGAAGTTGAGGGCTATACCGGCGGTAGCGCAGCTACTGATAGGGCCTCCCAAGCCGGACAGATCTCAGCAGACATATGTGAGCAAAATTGGAGGAATACGTCAGTCTTACCGAAAGGATGATAGGTATGCTCACATTCTTTGCTGGTAGAGATGGGCAACGCCTAGTACGGCCAAGTGGTGCAGTACAAAGAACAGAGGTGCGAAAAACAGATAACGAAATGCAACTAGTTCCTTGTATTACTTTAGTAACACAAACAAGGAGGCTTAGAACAGACAGTGTTTTACGTTTATGTCTTACATAATAATGATGGCAAAGTATTCAGTGTTTTAAAACATAAAATAATGTGCTTTTATGCCGTGTTCGGTGTGCGGAACAAAACTTTTTCTGCTAGATCTTTCCAGTGTACTACTATTGTACTGAATATTACTCCAGTAGGTTGATTCAATGAATTTAATGCCAAAAGTGTGTCTCTCTCTACGATATATTTATGATAAGGAAAGGGTCAAAATATAATATTTTACGTTTATTGTGTTTTTGGAAAATAATGGTTTTGTAAAAGTATCCTTCGTACCCCTCTCACTCTAATGCTCTTATACAATAGGTTCCTTAAATAAGAGAGAACCGTCAGCCGTATCCACAACATTAGAGCACGTAATTTCTCATACCAACTATATTTACTACTCACGAATTTTCATAGCTCCTTTGGCGGCTGCCCTCACTTGGTACTCGCCTCTTATTGGTGGAGTAGAGAGAAAGGGAGGGAGACCCGGCACAATCCCACAACCAGCTACCGCTAACACAAACCAGTATGAGAAGCTGCGCGTAGTATTTTTCTGATATGTGAGACATTCCGCGTTATATTTCCGTGCTTGGTGGTGCTCTGTTGATTAAGGACCCTACTATTCAAAGCTTTGCGCTCAGAAAACGCGCCGCATTGTAAAATAGTATGCTATTACCATGAGGGAAGCGGGCGTCGTCTCCTTGCTGCACTGGCTTGCCAGCGTCTATCCAGTAGAGAGAGGAGATGCGGAAGGGTCCGCAGACGGGTCCAGGGCCACATGGGCTCCCCGTGACGCAACGCCCTTCGCCCATCACGCGACACACACACGACAGGCACGCGTGGTCCTCCTGCGGCTAACGAAAAACCCACACGAGTATTAGTCCCTTTTTAAATACAGTGTTCTTACGTTATACATGGGGTTCTCTAACTTTAAATCCCCAAGCCCCCCCCCTCCAAAACACTGAATTTAGACTCCGCCACCCCCACGTGCCTAAATTATAAAAAGAAGTTTTTTTCTAATTACATACAGAATTTTAATTTGTTGTGATTATTCTTAATATACTAAAGAAAATTGGCGACAAAATATCTTCAAGAAAAACTTTGTTTCAATTTCTTCCTTTCATGAGTTCCCCATAAATTACGTTACTAACCCTTACCAATTTAGTATCGTGCCCCTAATTACAGGGGAAGCCACTGCATTAAATCTACGTATTATGCGCCCATCATCCTGAGTTCGCATCTTAGCAGAATAACCCTAATAAATCATGGCGGGGGACGCCCCAGTTTGAGAATCACCGTGTTGTAGTATTATGCCTTGTCTCAAAATCGTCATTTAATTTTCCTTTCCTTCTCATTCGAAGTTTAAGATTTGTATCCTTTCATTTAATCATTTATAGTATCACATAATCAATGATGAAGTATATCTAATGTGTCTTATTTGAATATCAATTTAATGCATAAACAATTGTAATACCTCTGAGTTTTTAAGAAGTACTACATGATATCTCGTTTTGATCAGAAATAGGGTAACTTTAATTTTTGGGAGACATTGTTCGATTGAGACCAAAGAACAGAAAATTTCTTATTTTATAAGACTGAAAATTTTGAAAATGAAATACTCCAGATATCATTTGGTTATTCTTCTTATTTAGTCACTTTAGAGGAATAGAAATAATAACAATCATAATTTATTTATTACTTTTGGTAGTATTATTCTGTGGCAAACAGAAATATCAGTATATTTTTATATAACGAAGTCAAACTAACTACGCACTGCATCGTGACTATTAAATTTCTTCGTAAAGCACAATACGCTAGAGGAACGAAAAATTTCTATGGAATTTGAACCGAGCGAAGAAACCATTATCTCAGTATGATACGTAAAACAATTTATTAGTGTTTATTTATTCATTGATTAACTTTCGATGGTTTTCTTAAAATTTAAAACTTACTAGAAGAACTACCCGGAGTTTGTCTGAGATTTGAAGAAGAATTAAAACAATTAACACATGGAAATTCTGGTATTAAAACTCCTGTCAATAGGTCTGGATTTTTTAGATCAGTTTACCACCGTTATTCGGGGTTCTTATAAAATGTTCTAAATTCATATGTTGGTTTCCATGTTTCCCTACGTCAGTGGTTTTAAAATTTTCTCTTTGGGCAATGTTAAAGGAAAATACAAAAGGAAAATACATTTGCACAAAAAGCTTAATAAACAAAGCGCATAGTTGAGACCTTTGAATTCATTTTTTTTAGATTACGGGCTTGAAAACATTGTTCTTCATAGCCTTTATATATTTTTGTCTCTACGATTCAGTAACGTAGATTATACGTTCTGTGCACGAAACGCCATTGAACTCAGGCGGACACGTAAGAAAGCTTGATAGTCAAAAGTCATGAGAGTGAAGATTCGTATCCGCTGATTAGGAGCCAATTTTTATAGCTTTTCTGCCCTTTTAGTTAATGAATATTAACCATACCTTGTATTTTAGTTGCAATAAACCTTTGAAATTTCAAATAATTTTATTGATAAATTTTTCCGATTTCATACCATGGATATCCCAAATAATTTACTTCTATTAGTTTAGATGGTTCAATAATATGTAGAATTTTGAAACATGGTTCAATTAGTTTTCAAGGGATTTAACCTTCGCTAATGACACAGGAATTCGTCCAGCGGAAACTGCTGAGGCGGTTACTCTCACGCTTAAGTGCACGAACATAAACGTCTTCCACCACAGGATCCACTTAATGTGAAACTTCCTAAAACCATCTTTTACGCGAAAACACTAACTGATAGACGAGGGACACATTTGGAGTCCACCCAACTGACGCGCAATCGCTGCTTGAATCGTAAAAAACTCACGACAACTCTCAAGTGTTATTCTGTAAGAACAGTCACCTGTCGCCGCGACGTAGCTAGTAAACTCACGATGGCTTCGTGATGAGATTAAAAGCTAAAAGAACGCGATATTTCAATGGAGTATAACAAAATTACTGGATCCTCAATTTTCACTTACTTACATTTATCCGATTCATATTTATTATGTCACAACAGATCATTAATCGACAAATGCTCTATTATGACAAATTGCTATATGATATCGCCAAGTACAGATAAATGTCGTAATTGTCATTAAGGCAGTACTGAAAATATTCATGTCTCGGTCTGAGATTCGTTGTAAATCTCGAACCGAAATTCTTGAGTCAAATATGGTTTTTTTCATAACCCAAGACCGTTTGATAAATTTTGCAGACTTCGTAAAATTATTTTAGTTATTTTACTTGACACTTTTGCGTTTGATGCTACTTTATAGATACAGAGGGACAATTTTTTATTTAATTTTTTTTAATATTATAGAATTGTCAAGGTCCTGGGCATTACTCGACAGAAACATCCTAAAACAAACAAGAATGAAATTTTAAAATACCGCAAAATTATGATTACATTTAACCTTTCTTATGATAATTGCAATAAAACAACTGTTCCTATGCAGAGTCTAAAAATATTTTGATGACGACATGCGAACATCCTTAGTTGTATCTTAGAAATAAAAAACCTTCAAAGAGGTTCATATGTTACCTGGGAGAACCTGTTCGGTAGAATGATTTTGCATGAAGTATTTATGTTTCAATTTTCAACATGTAACATAAATATAATATATAAATTGTGACTAGCCGGTACTGGAAAAACATTTCTTTGATAACCCAAACTAAATGAAAATTGAACTCTATTCTTTTCAAAAATATATTTCTTCCAGCAAAAAGAGAGAAAAAGTAACCTATGATTTTTTTAAAACATGAAATGAAGAAGAAGATAACTGTTTTCAAATTTTATAATAGTTGATTTTTTATACGTCATAAACTAAAATGCTGAGGTAGTCGTTCGTGGAAGACTTTCTCCTAAAATTTTTGCCATTAAATTTTACCACTTTTTACAGATTTCGTCTATATTACTTTGATAACCCAAACAATTAATCCCAGTTTATTCCTGTGAAATTATCAATTTCAGCCTTGTACTGATCTCCTCCAAGGAATTGTTGGCGTTATTTTCTGTTTCCCTCGTGCTCAAGACGTCGATCATTAAGACCACATCATCGGCATGTGACACACTGCTGATACTTGTTTCATACGTTTCTTCTAGAAAGATATTTATGAATACACTGCGTAATATCGAACCGGATGATCGCTATTCGTTCTCCCCCTATTTCCACAAATACATGTCTATCTTACAGATTTGAGCAGAATGTCTTGTATTACAAGTAGTTTGCCATTTCCGTGCTGCGCCCCGTGTGCATTATTATGATATTTTTTTTTTTTTTCGTTATCGTAAGATGACTGAAGATTCATATTTCTCTGATCGTCGTATAATTTATTAACTTCGTATGAATACATAAAATTTTGTTTCTAATTTTGAAAGAAAACATGAAATCAAATGAAATATAAATTGCGGATTAATGGATCCAATAATGTTCACCTCATACTGTTTCCTTAGGAAGTTACACATCCGCTTCTGATACCAGGGAAGGCAATGCATTTAAAAACTGATATTATTAAATTATGTAAATCCATAATACATAAAATAATGTATTATGGTAGAATTATTAACGTATATAATTATTGTAACATGAAGTGTTAGATTGTAACGACCTATTTTAGAAAATTAATTTCTATGTTTAACTGATCATGTTGTTCAGGAAACAACCTTTCACATGATTTGGTCATGTGGTATTCGTATTAATTGTCCAATATTATATTATCATTGTCTAACAAAATATTCGTGTTTCACTATGAAGAAATATTTGAAAACTTAAATTCTTATTAAATAACGAATAATATTCTTCATGATGTTACATTCTTTCTTGCATTTCCTAGTGTATGAGATATATTAGAGAGTTTACCATTAGCTAAACATTTTAACTGCGTTTGATAAAATATTGCTGACTGATTGTTTTAAGAAGTATTGAAGTTAGTAAATTTTTAATAACGCAGACATTATCTCTTTTCCCAAAAGAATTCGACGCAAATCATGTTTCAATGATGCTTTGATGCCTTAATACGAGTAGGCACAGATAATTTCCTTAGAGTCGAAGGAATCAATTTAAAATGCAATATTTGAGTATTCGTGTGCTCAAATCACTATTAATTGGAAAAGGACATGAATGAGGAAGTTACAGATAAAGTGAATATACCGGATATCTAAATAATACATTGCAAATCTTAACGATACACATTCGAGTGAATAACCATTGGAAAAAATCTACAAACTAGGTTTGTATTTAAGTAAAATAACCTGTAAATATTTTACAGTTGTCTAATATTTCGCTGGTAAAAATTAGAACCTAATATATAGGTAATATGAAAAATAATTTCTTTGTGAAGGCAGGCTTTATTTGATGGACAAATTAAATCAAATTGGTCAACTTAAAATATCAGAGTATTATCTCTAATACAAATGTATGTTTAATCAATAACTTGTTCTTCAGTTCTCAATTTCTTGTTTTAATGTTTTTTTGAACTATACTTCCCATTGAAACAGATTTCTATTGTATTTACTAATTTAATTAATTGTAAAGTGTGTCCAATTATTAAGAAGGTTATCACACATTTAAGGGAAACGTACGTACATAAAACATGTGTGTCTTGTAAGTGTATAATCATTCCAATAAAAAGAACCCACAACTCTGTGGTAAGACATTGGGTTAGGTATTTTTTTCAATAGTTTTTTATCGGTATTAACAGTGGTGACGATTAGAGCGGGACCGTGGTCAGCACTTTCTTAAGGAAAGATAAAAAATTCATTTTAACCGTCTAAATATGTGAATCATAAAAATTTTACACCATCCTTGATGTGGTAATCACCAATTCCTTTCCATTGATTTATTTCATTATTTAAATCATACTCTGTGGAAATATGCGGAAAATGTCTTTTTAATGAAAATTGTCAATATATTTTGTGCCCTCCCCACTTTTGATTCCCAATCGCCGCTACTGGGTCTTAATTCCGTATTTTGCGTCAAGTACAGTCACATTTTATACTACATTTTATTATGCCGTATTTCTGTCTGATCTAATTCTCACAAACTTGACAAAACATCCTCTCAAGTAACACTTTCAAAATGAAATCAATTCCCACCACTACCATTTATTGAGAAATACAAAATGAAAAAGTGGAAATGTAGAAGATAAACTAGTACCTTATCTTTGTCCATGTGAGCGATGTTGCAAAGAAGAGCCAATAGTAGTAAGCGCGTGACAGCGACTGTGAACATGACTGATCAGAAAACGGACGTTTCCTTCACACATGGCGAGTACCCATCGTGCTTTGCGACTGTCACAAGGAGTGGAGGGGAGACGTCACTGTAGACGCACTCTCATTCACGAGTTCTTCCGTATAAAAAGGTAGACACGACAATTAAGGACCACTGTTAAACAATGCCCACACTACAGAAAACATACGTTTATTTACATGACTTGCATCACTGCTCACGCACACATATTAACTCATAACTTCCGAGTACCTACTCGTGAAGGAGTGTTTGCATAGTCAACCAGCCAGGTGAAAATTGCGACGGATCGGGACTCGAACCCGGGACCTCATCCTGTGGCCGCAGGTGTGCTGTCCACTGCACCAACTGGTCTGATCCGGTGATCCTGGGTTACATCTCCCTTCAGGAGATAAGTGACCACTGGCAACTCCAATACTGGTAGCTCCTAAGCGTACCTACGCGTCGGATGCATATTTTAACTCATAACTTCCGAGTACCGGATCAGGCCTGTTGGAAGTTGCGAACGGACTTGGGAGTCGAGGCGGGTGGTGCAGTAGATAGGACACCTGCCGCCAGAGTAGGTGGTCCCGGGTTGAGTCCCGTTCCGTCGCAATTTTCACCTCGCTGTTGAAGTTATAGTATACACCCATTGGGACACACTAGCTCGAACGCATATTGCTCGTACAGTACCACTATATTGACAATGTCTGAAGAACCTCTGGATCTCTTTGACGTGTTTTGTTTTCATTTAAAAAATTATCTTGTTAGATTTTATAAAATTAAATACTGAACATTGTTAAAAATTGTTAAAAATTCTAACTGAAGTTTGAAGATACGTTACGTGTCTTAAGAAATTAGATATTTCATACGTTTAATTTTGATTCATTACATTCATTCGTATTCCAGTAAATGTTTGTAAGTGTCTCTTAACTTTCGTTAAATTTATATTCCTTATTAATGTATTTTTGCCCCATCACCTTACTTATCGAGCGAGTGTTTTTTAAACACACTGTTTTTAAAAACACACAAGATAAGGTTTCAAAAACGTGTTACTGACATGAACATTATAAACGCCCCACAACGAGATTTTCAATTCATAATATTATGTTAAACCTATATATCGAGTTGTGTATTTTCTTTAAAAAGTATTTATAGAAAAAAATGGTTTTATAAGTTTGATGGGTGTCATTTACCGAGGGTACCTTTGCAAGGGCATAGTGGATGAAGGTGGTAAATGTATTTTGAGCAAAAATTGAGTTAACTTCATGGTTGGAGGGTGTAAGAGATATTCTATTTGGAATACTTATCAGTTTTATACCATCGTTAAAAATGGCTGAAAACATTAGCTATTAAAATTTTTCTATGGTGCTGTTCTGTTTTATTAAATTTTGATTCTTTTAAACGTAAAGAATAATTTAATACTTCTAAAGGACTTTTTTCTTTGCGCTGGTAAAATATTACGTTATTAAATAATGAATTAGAATTATTTTAGCTGAAAAATTCATATGTGATCATACGCAGTGTATAACGTTTTATTGGTTATTATTTATTTTATTCTCCTCAAAACTGACGAATTAATTAATTACGAATGTCATCTGATTCCCCGTTCCAAGACGCGCTGATTTTACGAGAATTCGACGAAGAAATAAATCGGCTCCTGTCACGAGCAACAATGTTTTATGATTGTGAAAAAGTAATAAAAAATATAATTGTGCAAAAAATTACTGGTTTGACAAATGCACTTTTCTGATCTTTTTTTTTAATGCACACGTCAACAGAGTATTCATCTTCTTCCGTGGTACTTTAGTGGAAATTAATGAGTTTGAACACTCATCCCCGCAATTCTCTTTCAAAAGACAATATATAACTACGAATACATTTAAAAAATAATGCACAGAAATTTTTATCTGATATGTTTATTTTTTTAAATATATTTTTACAACCCTTCAGTTAAGTCTCCCTGCTTCTCAATGACTAAATTCTAAACACTTCTATTGATCATATACTTTAACACACCATTGTTCTAGTACTCTCTAAATAAATAATTAAATTTCACAACTATTTTACTGCACGCTATTATTGTTTTCTTATTATTCATATAAGTTTAGTTTTATCTGTGCTCAACCTTGTCACGGTTGTGTACATTCATTCTGCAGTCCCATTCAGGTCCAGGCATTTCTCCGGTTTTCCTTCCGGTAGAGGCTGAATTCATATTCAGGTTCTCCAGGCTCTTGTCTACAAAAGGCGGTCTATTCTAATAATTAGTCTCCAATTTAGACTATTTAATACGTTCCATTTATAACCTAAATATTCCGAATAATCTATAGTCAGATTATATTACGTATTTGTGAACTATGTTTTTTGTGTTTTATTGAACACAAATTTGTTGCTATTCTGTTGATGTATAATATGTAGCTAACATTGTTTGTAACTGCTTTTTTGACATTAAATATATATTTATTTATTCATGTTCATAAGCAAAAGGTACAATTTGTTTCACTTTGATTGAGCTCGTCGAAAGTTGTTTGGTTGTGGGGAGGAAGAAACTCTCCATTCGTTGGACTGTGATATCAGCTCCGGTTAAAGTTTCTGACTCATGTTTCAGCAAAAGCGATGATTCGATGCAAGAAGCAGTACATAGCGTCAAATCTTCGTTTGAGCAAGGTCGCAAAGTCCAGACGTTTCTGTTTCTCTTCAGTATCCAAAGAGTTACTGTACAAACCTCCGAGATCAATGCACCTGCATCAGCAACGGAAAGGTGATTCTCTTACGAGATTTTTCGTTTCAATGCCACTTGAGTCTCCGCACAGGTCGGGTATATTGCCCGACTGGAGGTACCAATATTTCGGATTACAGATCCAGCTGGACGGCACAGGAAGTGAGTATATCCATCGATGAAAGAAAAAAACTCACTTCTTCCTTAGGTTTTGAGCTACAACTGACGTAACAATTTCAATTGACGCATTCTTCACACCCCCGTGTTTCCGTCCTGTACTTTTTTACGAAATGACCCCCGTATAATGAATCTCATTAAATCCAGGGACAAATCATTCCTACTAAATCAATACGTCTTTAAAGTCAGAAAGTTTTGATTTTTAGTAAAAGAAAATATTAATTTTAAATTTCACTTTCATTTTTTTAATGTTTGAAAAATAATATGAATTATGTTTTTTAGAAAAATAATATGAATTATTTTTCTATGAAATTCTAGTTTTTTTTATTGGGGCTTTACGGCTCGGCGTCATCGAGGTCATTAGAACCCTAACATTTTTGCACAGGTAGGGAAAATGCTATTACGTTCTAATGAGAACCAACATGACTCTTCCCGTGTGTGGGACTCGCAGAATGACTCGACCATAACCACTAAAACCCTCCGGAAATACCATGTATTCAAACAGGAAGAAGTCCGGAAAAGACAAACAAAAGTTGCCTAAAACATTAAAAAAACGGAAACAAAGAAAGATGTAAATTTAAAGAAGAGGAAAAAGAAAGAAGAATGTAAATCCAAACCCTCCCAAGAATTTGTGGGAGGAACCCCGATTCATTGATGGATTTAATTTATGCTGTGCAAATAAAGATCAGATACTGCGGCAAAGGTCACGTTCCTGAAGGAATCTATAAAGGCATATCAAAGTCTGTTCATTTTACCCAATCATTTTACTGTTGGGTATATTGTGTCTCCGTCGTTTGGTACTATATTTCAGATATTCGTATATTATTCGTGTGTAGGTTGGTACTATTCGTATAAATTCTAGGTTTGCTTTTATAAGTCATTGTTATAGTACTTTTAATAAAAATTGTTAAAACAAAAGAATATTATGATGTAAAGAAGACTACATCTGTATACCACTGTTGTGTAGGGTGGAGATCTGGTTGATTTACAACAAAACCTCCTCCTTCACAAAATAAATAAAATGCTTGGTTTCCAATTTGGTCTTAGAACAATTTATTGCGTAGACCTGTTTTGGTTGAACGATGAAGAACAATGAAGGAAAGACACCGTATGACATACAGTGAATGAACCTGGGATGCCGCCTGGACTTATTGAAGATCGATGTCTGTGGCGACAGTCCTCGTTGTTAGACCCTCAGGAAATGTAACGTCGGCGATGGCGACCTGCTAGGATCAGCGTTCTTGAAAGCGTTTCCTGCGAGGAGTCTGGTCGTGATGTCTTGTAATCTTCGTTCTGTAGCTGCGCCGTTCCGGGGGGGGCGAAGTTCCTCGGTGTTTGGCGTCGGAGCTTGAAGATTTCCGTCGTCTGGTTCCGGGATATACTTGAAGGCAAGTTCTTCAAGGATCTGGTGTGAAGTCTCGAATAAATTTCTGGCGGAGCTTGGCTCGCGTTCAGCGTTTCGTACTTAATTATTATATGCGTCCCAAGTCGTGAGAGTGCATATCAGCTTGAGTCTGAATATCTCGGAGCGGAAAATAGCGTGTACTCGTCGAGAAGTCAGATATAGTGCGCCACTCGCTAAGGCAGGAAGAATAGAGTGAATGTTTTCCGTTGCCAGGAGTAGCTCGTTAAACGAAGATATCTGAGCATCTGAGTCATATTAAACTTAATTCGCCCTAAAGGGAGTAGTTTTGCGGGTGCCGTTATAGGGTAGTTATTTACCGTGGCGGCTCCTGTATGTTTACGTCCGCAATGTTTTCCATAGAACTGGTTGTGGATTAGAACGGCAGGCACTTTGGAGGTGCTTTGGAGATTTTCCGGCCATGGAAATGTCATGGCTCGAGGTACAGGGAGGCCATGCCGTGGGAGTTCGATAAACAAACAAACATGGCGAGTGCTTCTGATCTGTGTCGAATATGTAGAAGTCGTTGGTATCAACTTGTATCAAAAGTAACCTGCGTTTGTGATCAACTTGTATCAACTGGTATCAAACGGTCATCATCAACTACTTTTGTGCGTGCGAGCTGGTTGATGGGGCATGAGCATTTACTTGGGGGAGAAGTCGAGTGAAGAAGATGTGTATATCTGTTGTAGGAAGGACACATTTCTTTCTACACCACGTTTGTTTACATGGGGAGCAAATTCGAATGGTCAATATATACAAGCGAATGTAACTTTTTTTCATTTATTTAGATCTTAACAAACGAAAAAATTAAAAAAAGATCACATCCGGATGTGACTATTGCTCTGAAACTTATGAGGAAGATTTTGTGGCGAATGTGGAAGATGTAAAGGAGATTTTCAGTTGTTCAAAAGAAGCTGTGGCTTACAAATGAGAATTGAATGTTAAAAGAAGGGGGAGGGGGGAAATATACAAAAAAGAAGAAAAAAAAAACAATTAAAAAGTCCAATCGCCTAGCTACACACCAAGTGCAAAGGAACCGAAATTGAACTTCCTATAATCTATGGATTGGAAATGTGTTAACAGTCGATCCTTTTCATGTAAGTAATTTATTAACCCTTGCAGAGTAAGTCCCATTTATTAGATAGAAATGGTATTCCATGACAGGGGTCGGGAATTGCTAAGCCAATGACCTCCGAGGGACGATCTCATACGATCCGTGTCGGAGTTAAGTCGTTTATTCTGCCTTTGTTCGAATCGCTCTGGCAATATTAATCTCGCTCAGTGGAGGAACCTGTAATCGCGGAATTATTACAAATTGAGCACTTAGAATACAGTCTTTCCTTGGAATCTAGTCTTTTGGTAAAATATTTGACATTTCTGTTTGAAACATTGATGTCGACTTATGGCCTTTCTCTGATATTTCCGTAGTTTGCTGCAAACCGCTCCTTTTCATTTCTCCTTCACATTCATATTAAAGGTGGTTCTAGATTAAATTTACCCTTGCATCAATTTCTACAACTGTACATTCTCTACAGTTGTGCAATTCTGAACTTAAACGCATCGTATACTTATTAGCTACAGTAGTGTGAAATGCATACGTGAAATGCTTGATGTGAAATTGCAAATGCTCATGGAAACTTTTTTTTAATTCCTTGATTATTCATTCTTTCTTTAAGTTTGTATGTGATGTTCCAAAGTTTGATTGGACATTTTAGTCTCAGAATCCTATTTTATTACAGTAGCGCGTTCGTATAGTTTTATAAACATAGATACTATAATTACTTAATACAGGCTGAACCCAAGAGAATAATTCTCATGCATAGTTCAAGAAAATAATGAACCATATTCAAAAGTACCAAATTCATAGTAAATGTTTTGTTGAAATTTAATTTCAGATTTCCGGTACTGTAACAAAATTAGTTTACCACTTTTATAGGCTTAAAATGTTTTCATAGTTGTGCTTTTTTACGTCTTTCATCATTATATTATTCAAATATAAACTTTTATGACCTTTTATAGACAAATTTGTTTTACTCTCAATGTTTTGTAATAATAAATCACTGCTTCGACGAGGATCATTAGATGAATTGGGAAAATATCAGGATATTCGACTCGGAAAGTAATAATTATGGACGCTACGAGTCCGACATGGTACACATAGAAACCACGAATGTGACTTTGAAATTACTTGGGACACTGACAAATTATCGGATATTTATTTATCAATATTATGAAAATTTTGTATATGCTTTCTGGGTTTTTTTCTGTTCGTGTATGTTGTATAATTTTATTTACGTTATTAATGTTTCATAAGTGTTGACACTTTTGTGGAACTATGCTTCTATGCATCTATGTCAATGTATTGACATTATTGAGAAACATCTGACAAAGTCTCAAATCTGTTGACGAAATGTTGTGAGTGAAATACATTTATTTGTATGTAAAATTTCGTAAAATGTTATAATGTAAAACTTTTTCACAAGCTTTCATAAGCGAGTTGAATTCGTACTTCTTTCTGTGCCTGGCCTATCGATTTCGCAGTGTTCTCTTTCGAGCATTTTGGAGCTCCATAATTGAAGTTACCACAGAAGCATCGCAACGGCGATGAATATTTAAAATAAAGAGTTAGTGAGTTTCTACACAATGTGTACTCGATTTCAAAACTCTCATGTGCCGCCGACGAGAACGAGTATGAAATTACAATTACGTGTGATAATTCGAATTTAATTTATATATTAAAACAAATTATAACAGAAATGTGAAATGTGAGATTACGATCTTTCTGAAGTCCAGAAAATAATTTATTTTTTGGCAATTCGGCAACAATGACGTGAAACAATGGGATCTTTACAAAACGTTAGTCATTTGTAATATGATACGGTGATTGTATTTTTATGTATTTTATTTGTGTATTGTTTGTACTTCGTGAGTGTTCAGTTGCTGGCTAGATGGCTGTGTTCGATACCCGGTTTGCTCGATATTTTTCATCATACTTCAACACCCAGACTGACTCCCTGGCATACTCAGCCTGCTGTAAAACGAGTACCGGATCTATCCTGGGGTCAAATGGTCTGAGCGAGATGCTGACCACATCTCCTCCTCCTAGTGCGGAGGCTAAGTAGCTACGGAGCTCTACCCTTCTTGGACACCTTCCTGACTTGTATTCAAAGTCAAACATCGTGAAGTATTATTTTGGTTTACTTTGTAATACAGTGTCCTACAACTTAACTAAAATAACTTTATTTCTTAGTCACAACGATGATCGAAACATTACTGATTATGTTCTAATGTTGATGTTCAAAATTTCCCATTGGTAGGAATAGATCGTCCGTAATGCTTAGGAGCATGTCGACGATAAAATGACGAGGAAGTGTCGAGTATCAAGCAAGTAGATCGGGGTTGTTACTCGACACTTCCTCGTCATTTTATCGTCTTGTCAACAAATGTTTCATCCAGGAATTGCTGCATGTCTAGAAGGTGCTGGGGTGTCGTCTTGTTGAAACGAAGTTTTCACCCTCGTAGAGGTGATGAACAGCTGACACAAAATCTCGTGAAAATTTTGACCACTGCTTCCATCCCTCTTTCGTCCGTTATTGATATCTTCTTTCCACACAACCTCTTCTTCAGACCACACGTAGTTCCTTCAGTCTCAAACCTGTCGCGTAATTTCGTACTTGTTCCACGTGATGTATCAAATTTTGCCCGCCATCTCCTCAGCACTTCATTCCTGTTCTCACATTTCTAAGAACACTTTAAAATCCACTTCTGTTGCTCAAAGGGAAGGTTTTCTGCCATCATGTTAATTTACTCGCCACTACTGGCAACTAAAAGAAGATAAAAAAGGGTAGTATACCTAATCATGAGATAGTGATACAAAAAGTTCCATCATTTTATGTGCAATACTTTCACTGTTATTAACATTCAAACAGTGTAAACCTATTTCTCGGAAACTGTACATAGATATAAGCGGAATGGAGAAACTACTGGCTTTATTACCTGGACCATTTCTACTAAATAATGATGAACTTTTGTGAGTAACGATAATACACTAGGCGCTCTTTAATTTCTCACTTGCAGAAGTATTGTCGTGTCGGATAAGCGATTTTGCCGCATCATCGAACGTCAATAGTTTTAACGGAAATGCCCTACACGAATCATTGTAGATAATGAAGTAACAAATAAAACATGAATTGTACGTGCCTTTGTCCACTCTGCATCTGTGCCAATGATTTACTGGAAATATCCGACCAAGCATTGCGTAATTCTAACTAGTGCGGACAAAAAGAGAAACAAAATTGAGTACCAAATTAAATTTAAATTGAATATTCATTTTGTTGAATATTCTTGTATACGTATATATTAATAGAAAGCACAGTATAAAAGAAAAATAAAGAATATAGTTGAATGACATTTGAAACGAGTTGTAGTGAGTTGTTCTATGACAAGAACGAGTTTATATGAGCGTAACTGAATATTTCAATGTCACTCTGATGCCTCACCGATTCCTTGCTTCACATCTCTTCTTCAAAATTGCTATAGATTCTACACAGTCCGATTCAGCTCGATCAGTTACGAATGATTTGAATGTAGTGTACAAAACAGTGAATACTAGATCGACTATAGTAGTCGCATATGAAATTCTTGTATAGCTCATTGATTTAACGGGTTCTTTGTAATTTCTCTTTGTATGTTATATTCACATTTAATGACTTATTAATAATTTTAATATATTTATTATATTCTCCTCATATATCGCTGAAATTTCTTGTCCATTTTCAATCATTAGTATTTTAAGTGTGAATTGCCTCATTATTCATATGATAGAAAAATATGTCGTTTTGTCCGCTTTGTTGGTTATCTGGTTTAAAATGTTCTGCTCTTCTAAAAACGTCTTCATAACGTCAGGGATATTAATATTGTTTTTATGTTCAAAAATAAAGGTCGAATTGACGTATATCATCACATCACTTTTCAATTCTATTGATGTTTTATTTTTAGCGCTCTTTTTATATTCTTGCGCACGAAGTGTGTAAAATTGTAATTAATTCGCGAATAAAATAGTTTCAATTCTCTGTGGAAAGAATTTTGTTTAAATAATCTATGGAGAAAATATAACTAGTTTGAATAACAACCACACACGAAGAATTTCACCCAAATCTTTGGCACAGATGTAGGAAGATAATTTCTCTCCACGACATTAGTGTTTTAAGAGTCTTAAAAACTACTTTAACAGCGTTAATTATTTGTTCAATTATGTATATGCGGGTGATTTCATAGAACATGAATTTTTTTATAAAATTTTCGAGATGTTATTTAATATTCTGTTCGTTTTTGAGTACTAAAGAGACAAAATGAAACGTTTATGGGAAAGTATAATATTTTTTTGCACCGTTTTCATTGTGCTTATTTTTTATTGAAGAACTAAGAACATTTTACGAATGAAAAGATCTGTTTCATGTATGTGACGGACCCCAGATATACGAGTATTGTGGAAATGCTCTGTCCAGTGGCATACGTTGCGAATGCATCCATTTGATGACCCAATAGGAATCCGTGACCGCAAGCGATGCGTGTATCAGCGCCGAAAGGAAGTCGTCGAGGCGGAAGGGCGCCCGGATTGCGATGCGCGTATGCAACAGAGCGAAGAGTACTTTACTCAAACAGAATGATCGTCCATTAACGCTCAGAAGGGAAGGAAACATATCAGCATTTCCACCATCCCATCTCACTGAACGTTTTCACATACGATATCACTGCACTAACATCCTGGTTCGGATTTTTCTTCGGGTACAGGCGGATTTTATATACAGGTTTTCTTGGCCCTTGCCTAGGGATGGGGCGGTCCATTGTAATAATTAATCTTGAATTTAGAGTTATTTTAATAGTTACGATTCATAAACAATACACACCGAATAATCTATAGTTCGATAAAAACACGCACTTGTGAACTAAATTTGTTGTGTTTTATTAAATACAAATTTGTTGGTATTCTGTTGATGTCATAACACGCAGCTAACTATTCTTATTCTTATCTTAGAAGTGTGTTGAAATTTTCAATCCGCCTCTACCTTAGGGTTTTTGATAGGAATTGATGTGATGGCCTCTTACTCGCTTCCGGAGAAATAATTAAGTAATTGTCCTCCATGTGGCCATACGCGTTTTGTAATTTTTTGACAATAAACTTATTATTATTATCATTATTATTATTATAAACATATAACATACTTCATTATAAAAAAAACTAGTATACGAGTTATTACCCTCATAACAAATACGCTGGACAAAAACCGCAAAAGGGAGGACAACTTACAAATATAATTCGTATGGTAAACTTAAAGGAAAAGGAAAAATGTTGTTTCATCAAAATTCGAAGGTCTTGGAATTTTTAACTGGTCACGGAAATTTTAATGAATATTTGTGTATAGTAGTAATTGTATAAATGGAAAGGATGAAGTGGAATGTGAACATATATTATAGGATTGTGAGGAGAGGAAAGGAAATCCTATATTAATTACTTATTTCGGATTGATGTAATGAATTTAGGAGGAGGGGAAAATTAATAGAAAATGAAACATAAATCCCAATGGGCCACAGTACAGCGGCCAGGAAAATATTATTATTCAAGATGCCCGCCGTGAAAACTTACAAGTCTCCGAGAAACACTGAGTTATTTTTGGACTATACATCAATAAAATGCGTGCTAAGACATTCGAATAAATTGGCAGGCTGATATCTAGAGTCGAGAGACCATAAGAAAGAAGAAAATAAAGGAATATGGTAAAGAGAAAAAAAGACCAATTATATAGTTCAAACATAGTTTGTACGATGAATGTTTGTTTTGTGTGTTTCTGAGTTTAAATAAATAATAAAAATAATAATATATAAATTCTACTACAATTAACGTCCATAACAAAATACTTAACAAATTTAATTCCAAGAGATTTATAATAGCACAATTATTTAACAAATATGTATAATTCTCGGTGTATTATTACAAAAAGATTTGCTAATTAAAAATAATTGTTGTGGTAACTCAAAATTCGTGATAAATGTCTCTGGCGCCTTCAAATGATACAAAACCTAATGGACTTATAATTAAATCCACCTCTGTCTTAAGGAAAAACAGGAGAAAACCTCTGGCCTCGATGGGATAATTTTATTCGAAAATGATTGACCACCTACAATCATTAACATAAAAATTTGTCACGATTTTTTAGTCGATGCGACGCGGGAAAATATATTTTGGGAGTAATATATTCCAAATGAAACCAAATTTAATTCTCAAGATTCGTTCTGATGTATCGTTCTGTTGATGGGTTATTGGGGGAACATATCTTTTACGAACACAGACATTCACAAAACATACACAATATATGTAATTAATAATACTACATTTTGTTCGACAAACTTTGCATACTTCAAAAATATTTGCCAAGAGAAATAATTTTAGAAAGTTTAAATTTGTACGTTTGTTGGAGTTCACTTTTAACACTTTCGAGATGTTTGGCATACGTCACTTGGTAAGATCTGTGAACAAGAAGTGTGACGTATCTGGTACGTCGGATGATTTGTTGTTTGCATAACCCTACATCGTCTCTGAGACCGGTTGAAAGATAATTGGTTTTTTTTCGTACTTTTATATTTTCCGTAATACTTTTTTGTCGGAAGTTACCTGATGATGGTCCACAGTAGGGGTCGAAACGTTGTAGAGAATATTAAACTGAAAATGAATCAAGTCCGCGAAAATAAGGTCGTTTAATTTAATAATTGATTTCAATCATACTTCAAATATACAGTGGCTCAAGGACTTGCGTGTTGACTCTTCACTCCGGGATCAATTCCCGGAAGGGTGTGAAAAAATTTATAGCTTTCCACTTTATGTCCCAATTCATACCTCCTACTATTCCTACTATAACTCATTCTACTACAAACTACTCTTACTAACACCTCCACATGGGGCAAGTTGTTGGTAAACCCAGCTATGCGGCCCACCTACTACATCCCTACCACCCATATTCTACATCTTATCACCCCATGTACTAGATAAGCTTCAATAGCACGATACAAATACCACAGATTTTTATATCAATTTCCCATTCACAGGTACTACGAATTTAAAATAAATAAATTAAAAAATACATCAGTACAATATATCTGCTCACAAAAATCAGAATACTCGCTTAAAATACGGGTTAAAATACACTTCGCGACCTACGATTATGGTCTCGAAAGAATAATTTAAAGAGATCGGGAGGATGGCACCAAAGTGGCAAAGGGTTTTGAAGAAAACTAGATTGTTGAACCCAGTGGTTTCTCAGTCTTGTTGATCGAGATGTGAAGATCATTCTGGAAAGTTCCAGAGGAAGTTGTGTGGCGGTGATAAAACTGGCAGTGTGAGGATTGCGGTGATAAATCCTGGTCGTATAATTGGATACCATAAACCGCCTTTTTCTTCTTCTTTGGTTTCCTGATTTGCATGCCACAATATATTGCGCTGTTGCATTACAGAAGAGTAAAATATGTTGTTTCTCTCTTATAAATTGGAAAATGCGATTTATTCCACGTACAGTTACAAAGGTGAAAATCAGAATAAAGGGATGCATTGATTTGTATTATTTCTACCATTTAATTCTGATTGTTTCTGCACGAAAAAAATACCTGAGCTGGGGTCGCTAATGTATTGGCTGCCAGACGGACAGACAACACACGAGCTCGCAGAACTAACATGCTATGACGTGAATTTTCGTCCTTCTGTTCCACAGCGTACAGCATTAGCTCTCACAGTTTATGTAGCTAATCTACAAGATAAGAAAAGGGAACCTATAGTACAGGATGTTGCCAACCAGCAAGCATTTAACATTGATTCGACGTGAGTCTACGTCGACACATCTGCATTCTTTCTTCTCTGTACGATTTCCTCGACGATATTAATTTTTATTACAACTCCATGGTCTTACCTTGTTTACATAGGCGTACCGCAACCGTTCTTTCATTTCGACGTCTGTCTTCTGGTATCCGACCGCACCAGTATATGATCCAGGGTCATTTTCCTCTGAAGGCGCGAATGCTGTCATTGAGCTACTGCAGTATGATGTTTTATTATCTTGTGTTACGTTGTCTAAGAGTTGACACCTTAGTATAGGTACCATGAATAGTAAATACGTAAAATAGTAATCATTTCTAAAATCTTGAAAAATATATCTTTAAATACCAAGAAAATAGGTTTTTATGTATCCAAACGTTTCTTCTTTATTCTTTATTTTGAATATACTTGAAATTTACTCTTATTAGATTAATATTTCTGAAAATATCATTATTTAAAATAATAATTAGGTATTTGCCGACATTAACCTTCAGAAATTCAAAATATCATCAGCGTACGGCTGCTCGACGTCAATAAAACACTGTAAATATTCGTCGTCTAGACTTCAAATTTCGGGCTACGCAACGTCGGGATGGCGTCGTATAGCCGTTATAATGAGTAACTATTCATTGTTGCGAATGCCATGGTCGATTTGACTGCATAAAAAAATTTCTGAGGCTTCACCACCTCAGTCATGAGTCAACACGTTCTTGGTTGCAACTGTCTTCTGTTCAAGCCTGCACCGTGCGGTGCTCTTCTTGCATTTGGGCCCTTGAGAGAGGATTACTTGCTCTCGTCAGCTGGTTGTGTGCTCCAGGTGAGGTCCGCCTCTTAACGGCGACTTACACTTGGGCGGTTAGGTACCATTGACGGCGACCTAGGTGCGCCTGTAGACCCAGAATGGAGTTGTCCCAATGAGAGATGGGTGTGAAAGTGTTGCTTCTTAATGTTGGTGAGTCTAGGTGGGGAGAGATGGTGGAGATGGACGAAGGTTAGTAATGTAGATCTTTGACAAAAGATGGAACAAGTTAGAACAAAAGTTCATTTTTGCGTGCTGTTCAGCTAATAACAAAGGAAATTAAAAATTGATCTCATGTTTATAATAAATGTCTATGCTGCTATGATATGTAAATTGAAAAGAAAATTGTCAGAAAGTTACTTGTCACTAAATATTTAATTAATCTACAACTGTTTTCATTTGTATACAACCATTTTCCTATCTGCCGATTCTGAATGCAATCAAGGTGAAAAATATAAGTTGGTAAACAATACATCCATAGTTTCAATAATTAAGGAATTTTCAATCCTTTAATTTTCAGCGTAATTCACTACAATTATCGTTCAATGATCGCGCTTTGATACATGCAGCGCCATTTGGTGGTTACACGAATCACCGGCGAGTGACGTCACAGATTACACGTTGTTTCGATAAAGAGCCCCTTCTTGATTTCCATATTTCTCTTCTTTCTTAGTGTTAAATTTTCTCTTTTGTTTCTTACAAAAATTAAACACCTATAACATAATAAAATATACAGAGTTTTCAGTAATGTATGCTAATATGTATGTAATTAGGAATTATTTTAAAATGCAGAGGGAAGAAAACACACAATACACAGAAATAAACAAAGCTCATAATTAAGATATTTGAATTCATTTTTTATGCATTATATTTGAAATCCATCTTCTTTGCTGCCTTTTCATAATTGTATTTCTACGATTCAACCACATAGATTCAGTGTTCGCCTCCCGTAACGCAATCGAACTCCCACGGACACATTAATAAGCTTCATAGTCTACAGTCATGCGATTGAAGCTTCACATCTACTGATTAGCAGCCAATTTTAATTGTTTTCCTTCTCTAGTTATTTATCAAATTAACCATACTTTTTTATTTTAGTTGCAATAACTCCTATGAAATTTCACATAATTTCATCCATAATTTTTTTCTAGTTTTTATACTACAGACGTTCCAAATAATTCACTTTTACTAGTACAGATTACAAAAGAAATGACGGTATCGTATACTTTAACTTTTTAATAAGTCCAAAGTCCTTCAAATAATGTTCATGATTGGAAATTGGTTAAGCATACGGGAAAACGAAGGGTCTTTACAAGAAAGTTACGTTTTAGAAACAAGATGTATTCGAAAGGAACTGGTCTGTTCTTTTATTGCGACAAGCAGAGCACAGTACTCAACTTCAAGAGCAATTTTCTTAACCTTGCTTGTTTCTTTTCTAGAAGTGTTCTTCATGTAAGATGAGACTTCGTAACAATTAAATTTTTTTAAAAATAGATCAAATTATCTGTGTGCCAAAATAACTTTTAGTGTCTCTTAATATTACAATTTACTGTTAATTTATTTTGCATTTTATTTTATTGTGACGATATTGCGGGTTTTCACTCAGGTCCCTCATTTGGAGCTTCACCTCAATAAATTAACTGTGGGCGTTTCATTCCCAAACGTCTTTGGGAATTTCTTCTTAGACAGACGCAAAAGGTTGGTACCTCCCAGGCTTTGACGACAATGCGTCGTTATTTGTAAACCAGTGCCATTTGGGGTAGTTCCCTATTTTTGTGATTGGGTATATTATTGAAATACGAGATACAAGACACAACAAATTGTCTTATTTCTTGATGGTATTTGTCACTCTAAAATTGGATCATAAAGTGATGAACTTGCCGTTTTTTTATTGTACTGATATACGATGAGAAATGATTCGTACATTGATTGCTATATTAACTGTCACATTGAATCTTCGTATACTGCACGTCTTGTACGTAAGGCCACTTCCGTGTGTTTACTTTTTAGATTTGTTTGCCATTAAAATCAATGTTTTTATTCCAAAATGTGTCGCATTTAGTCCTGCTAGACTTAGTGGTTCACAATGTCACTCCCTGACTATATTACATATAAAATATTACCAGGAAATTGCATGATGGAACGTAGGAATTTAATATAACATGGTAAACAGCAAATACCTATTTATTGAAACTTAAATTAAACAAGAATAAACATGGCTTTAATTCTACAACTATTCACGTCCCTTATATAATATAATTAAATAAATAATTAATGATTGCGACCTGTTATGGAAGAATTATATTTATGTTTTCTGTGAAGGGCTCACTCACCAAAAATATAAATAATATTTGTCCATAAAAGGTCGTAAGTTATTAATTATTTATTTAATTAAACATGGTTTTACTTCTTAATTTCTCAAAATTTGATTCTTTAAAAACACGAATTAAATTAAATCTTCAAAACAATTACAAAAATGAAAGTTCGAGGAATCCTATAAGACATTACGTCTTGACTTCTTCTTTCTTGCGTAAATTGGGATGTACACGGGACTTCGTGACGCCGCACAGTGGAGTATATTGAGACGAAACTTGGTCAAAAGAATTTTATCCCGTGAATTTGAAGCATTATGACGAATCATCGTTTATATGTATATTAACAAATGTCATATTAAGTTAATTGTATTTTTGATTCGAGAGGTTATCAATCAAATCTATATAAACAATTAAAAACAAGATCTATATAAATTGTCTTAACATGACTAATGGACATAACATTTGTATGTATACTTAACTATGATTTTTCACCAAATTTGCTGAATAAAATAGTTTTGAGCAGGATTCGCCCCGATGTATTCCACTGTTCCGAGACGCGAAGAGATGTTGAAAAACCGCATTCAATAACCCCGTGTACGTGCCGCTTAAGAGTCCTTGCACATAATAAATGGTTCGTGTCCCTCACAACAAGACGAGGCACATTTACGTGAAAGTATTGTCCCTAAAAGATGCTTCCGGCATGGCCTTGCGCGAAAAGCAGAATTTCTGCCCACACACCTGACTTCTCCAATTATTACGAATATACCAGGTGCTCAATGGCGGATCTAGATGGCTGAAATCAAAGGGGGGAGGGGGTAATTTTGATAAATGTTATTATAAATATTCTTTATATATTCTTTATATATAGTTGTGAATATTCTTTTAAATATCATATCGAATTTTAATATAATACATCAATTCATCAAATAGATAATGAACAATTCATTTAATAGTGGCAAACTTTATTAATTGTTTAAAATGGCAAATACATATTAAAGAATTAAGTACCATTTTATCAATTTCAATATTATCTGTAGAAAGTTCAGGTCCAAAAGAGGGGGGTTGTAGTCCTCTTAGCACCCCCCTGCTAGATCCGCCGCTGCAGGTGCTTATCGCCAAAAGTACGTAGTCGTCCAGGCAACGTCCTCTTTCGTCAGCGGATAGAGGTCAAGTCCCACGTGCTCCTCGCGCAGCAACCTCGCGATCTCGGTTCGCGAAAGCCTTCTCATGGAGTACCGACTTTGGACATAAATATACTCAACGGTCTTATGTATAAGTCACGCAACAAAACTCCCGCCTTGGCTGCCGAGTCGAAAGTGAGGGCGCGGGGGTGAAAGAGGAGGACAATAAATGCTATTCTGAAAACATTCGTCATTCAGAGCGAAGGGTCTTCTAACCCGACGCACACCGTCCGGATTTCCCCACCGACCACCGAAGTTCGACGAAGCGCAATGTACGTCGGAGGGCGGTGAGACCGTTCTCGTGGAAAGTGCGACCGTCCCAACCCATTAGTAGACCAAGCCATAGTTTGCTGGTTGGGTAGTAGCTGCGGGGCGAGAGCGGGAGTTACGTTGAGCTGTTTATACCGAAAAGGAAAACGAAGCTTGGTGTCTCTGTCTCTCTCGCACATTGACTTGGGTGAGGGAACTCGATTCCCCTCTCTGACTGCTGCGCACCTTCCCACCTCCCCTCCTCCAATTGTGTGTGGGAGAGAGAGAGCGCGACACCTCATATTATTTTCTGTCTCATGTTATCACAAACAACTTACAGACCGCTGAGTCTATTTATATTTACGTCCATGGTACCAACGTCGTCATCCTCACGATTACGAGCAGCTAGACCCTCCATCGACGCATGAAAAGTGGAATACTACTATAAATTGTAATAATGTTAGGCGCTACTCAATATTGCGTATTATTACGAGAAATGTAAATAATAATTTATTGTACCAGTAATGCCTTCTTGGAACAGTACATTTGGTGGAACATGTATTAGTGAGAAGGCAAGAGTAGAAACATGTCTCACTGATGCTTACGAAGCCTTTCTCGTTGGTTTGATCTCACCTGCTCAGTGCAAAACAATTACTTTGAGTTTACGTCACTCAGAGCAAACATTTACTTTGAGACTCCAAGCAAACTTTTGCCACTTACTAAAATTACTTTCGCATTGACGCCTTGCGTCGTTAGTTCGAAGCTCGGTGTCCTCTTCACACTCTCCGCTCCCACTGTGGTTGAAATTTCTGCATGCCTTTGCGAGATGAATAATGTCATTTTTATTACTATCTTTTTGGACATTATCCATCGTCCTTACATTTTTGTGTCTTCACAACAGGTGTACTTTCGTTTTGCCGCATACATCCGTCTGGCTAGTAATCCAATAAGTCAACCTTCAATCGACATACATCCCCTATGGACGCCAATGATAAGGGGTACTAATACTAGAGCATAACACAAGAGTATAAACATATCACCTACACCGCCCGGTCGCAGTGGCCCACTGGTAACGTCCTCGCCTTAAGAACCAAGGTACCCTGGTTCGAATACCGGTGCTGCCGGACGCCTGAAGACGCAACATTGCAAAACGAAAAAACACTTGTTGTGAAGGTATAAAAACGATGGATAATGTCCAACAAGATTGTAGTAAAAATAATAATATAACATCGTCAAGAATTTCATACAGAGAAGAAATAAATAGTCGCCATGAAAATTACTCATACCGGTGTTTTCGCTTCCTTAAAAAGTGACCCAGACGATCCAAAAGGAAGCGAGATATGCAAACCTAATTTTTTATCTAATTTTGTTCTGCACTCATTGATATGAAGAAAAACGTTTTATAATGGCGGCCGATTTCTTTTGATGCGTAATACACATAGAGAGGTCGCTTCTTGATGTTTCTCCACGCACCGTGTACATTGAAAATTTATAATGGGGTCCATGTCTTCGAATGAAACTGAATTTCAATGTTTTGCTAATAATGGTTTATTGGTGTGCGTGTCTCACCTCCGTTTCCCTTGTCTTGATTGGGTCGGAGACGGAGGATGGTATGATGCCTCTTTTGGTTTGGCTGGGGAAAGACAAGGGTCCCGGATGCCTTACTCACGCACCTTCCCGAGGATGAAGCATGAATGACATGAGGGCGAAAAATTCTTTTTTGTACTTACAAAATCGTCAATATATAGTTTTCTCAATGGTGGATAGTCGTAATATGCCAATATAGGTCACCTTTGGTAGCTCTTTAAAAATACTGATAAGAGTTAATTTTTATCCATTTATAAGCGGAATTTATATTATAAAGAAACTTTCCGCTGAAGTTGGTGAATTGAATTTTCCGTCAATCACTTTCCGCAAGGCGTGAGTGGAGGATGGTCTGTCAAATTTTTTACTCCTTTTTTCTGCCTTTTCAACCACACAATGATTCGGTGTTGTAAGCCTGAGGAGGCTAACAAGGGAGTCCTCTCTCTTCATGAACAAAGAAAAAACAAACAATATTAAGTAATTCGAATTAATACCGTTCAAATGATTTACTTTATTGAATTTCGTTTTTATATTATCCGCAGATATTTTCTTCAGGGCATTTCATGAATTCCGTTTTTGTAGCCTTTGATCTTTATTGGTAACAAAAAGTTTGACAATATATTCCATTACAAAGATACAAGTGCTGATATTGAATAAACTTAAAATAATAGATTTAAAAGTATGCAATCTTTGAATACAACGTGACTCTTTGATCCTAAATTTTATTTGAAACAGTGCTGCTCAGATTGCGGGAGGGGAAGAGAGGTCACTTTAATCCGGGCCCCGTAAAATGGGGGTAACCGAAGATAAATTAATAAAATTTGAATTAGTATCAGAAATTGAAAATGTCACCGGAAAAGTTTAACTAATTTGTTGTGTTTGTGGTGAGTCTCCGTACAGGCTCTTTAGGTTGGCCGATTGTTGAAGCCTGCACGGAGGTCATCACAAGGGGGGAGGATTTGGAGGGTGGTCGGGATTCCTGGCCATGAGTCAATCAAACGCAGTCTGTGTATAAGCTGTTTTACACTCAGAGAAGGAGAATGCGTGGCTGGTCAGAGAGCGAGATAGCTGAACCGGTCGAAGCGATAATGATCTGGCGGTTGGTGTGGTGCTGACTAGCTCGGCTGACGGAGGAGAGTCCGGCTTCTTCTCCGGCGCGGTGTTCCTCTCTCGGAGCTTGGGCGGCTCTCGTCTCCTTGTGGCCTCTCGTCGATCGGTGCCTCTGACGTTTCTCGGTGGTGTGTCTGAGATCGAGCCTCGGGACCCGTTCCTTAAGAATGACAACTGACCGTGACGTCACCGTCTCCTGACCCAGTTCAGCTCTCTCTGTGTCTCCCTGACCCAATTCATAAAAATAGTTGACATTTCTTTGTATGTCCTCACCAGCTTTCTCATGTCAAGATCTTAGCAACCATATCTTCATGACATATTTTATGATAAGAGATATGTTCAGACAATTTTTTGTTTGGTGTAACACTATTAACACAAGTGAGTCATTTATGAACTCTTTGTGCAAAAGTGACATAAGCATCTGTGAACAACGACGCCTCATGTCGATTATTCTGGTGGCGCATCCCGCCAGAAATTATGCAACCGTCACGACGTCCCGCTACGCGATTGGAGCGTCAACTCACGCTACAGCGCGAGTCTACGCACAGCCAGCGAGACCATGTGCTGGCACCGGTCACGAGAGCGATCAGGTACTCTCTCGCCCGCTGCATTCGAGAGAGGTCGGTCCGGCCTCTCGCTCACTTGCCTCGCCAGAGCGAGCAGACACTCTCTTTCCCGCTGCTCGCCAGAGAAGGATGAGACACTCTCGCCGGTTGCATTCGAGAGAAGTCGGACAAGTCTCTGGTCCACTGCTCTCCAGAGAAGTCTGACGGCCACTCGCCTGCTGCATTCGCCAGACGTCGATCACCACTAGCTCTCAGGTGCTACAGCGAGTCCAGAGAGCGAGTGTGACTGCTGTAGCACACTCTCTTGACAGGCATTCATCCACTCGCCCTCTGGACGGACTTGCAACATGCCACTCATCGCCAGGCACTTTACTGCAGCAATCATTTACATCACCGGAAGGGCACATTCGTCTCGCTAAGCTCTCTCTGGTCACTCATCACGCCATCAACGCATCACCATCCCGGCGAGCTACGCAACATGGCTCACTCGCCGCCTTTCATCACTAGCCGCACCACGTCGGCTCGTTGCGAGGAGCACTCAAGTACAGGGCATTCAATCGCCCGCTCTCTTCGCTCTCGAACTCGACGTCAACGTCATCTCAGCTGGCTTTCCAAGATCATCTCATCACATTCTATCTTGGAAAATCAGTATTATATCATTATTCTTCTTTACTTTCATAGTATGTTTCATTAAATTATTTGCTGGCAATCACTACTCATCTTACACATTCATCCTTTTGTCATTCATTACTGTCATAACAGTTGGTCCTTCCAGTCAGATAAACCAAGCAAATTATCTGCATATCCTTTCATGAATTTGTTCTACGGGACAAAAATTTGATAATAAATTTTCGGTTCCCTGAACCGGGTATCAATGTGCAGCTATTTTTTTCTACGGGACCAAATTGTTTGCACAATAGATTTAGAAGTATGCAATCTCTGAATACGTGTTGACTCTTTGATCCTAAATTTTACTTGAAACAGTGCTACTCAGATTGGGGGAGGGGAAGAGAGGTCACTTAAATCATACCCAACCAGTATCAGAAATTGAAAATGACACCGGAAATAATTTAACTAATTTGTTGTGTTTTATGATAAGAGAAAAAGTCCCACGAGGATAAATATCGCCAATAATAATTTGTAATAAATTAAAGTCATTAGTTGTTAAAGTGCAGTAACAGATATAGTTTTTTATGTTGTATAAAAAGAACTGTGCATCATTTATTATTCGTTTATTTATTTGTTCATTTAGTGTGTTGAAGTGTGTTTTAGGAGCCAATAAGTAAGATGTACCTACGAAATGTGTAGATTAAAAAAGGTTTTGAAATATTTTCGTTAGTGCATTTACTATATGAACCTATCTGTTGAGGAGGAAGGGGGAAGTTTTTTAAGATCTTGGTTCGAGCATGTATATTCATTCCCTTAATTGGCATCGTTATATCAAGTATTGAAATTTCACCATAGCTAATTTTGAGGCAATAACGAACGCAATTCTACTCGACGTCAAGTACTGCTTCCTGTATAGCGTATGCAAACACTATAAATGGTAGCAAAGCGCACAGGAAGCACGGCAACTAGAAGGGATGTGGGGGTTGCATGAGCAGCAGAAACGAAATTCGACTTAATTAGTGTAACATGTTCGGTGAATATACGGAGCGGAGTTCGTCATGGGGCTTACGTGGTGTTCTGTGGACGTTTAGATAAAATATTACGGAACCTAGTAGGAGAGTCTCGGGTAGGAAATGAATATTTTCTTTTTATTCCGAGATTATAAAAAACTTAATTTATTAACTTACCATATTTTACAAAATATGAGAATATCGTCAAATATTGTTTCATAAATAATTTTTTTCTTTTAAGATGTTGGATGCGGTAAGAACAGAGCAGTACTTTATTATTCTCACGCTTAACTCGGGGTTTAACTAAGACCAATTATACACAAAGACATGTAACTTAACCGAAGATGATACGTTATTACTACACGAGTTGCTAACTTGTACGAAACAAACCCTTGGAACTTGTGCGCGTACAGGTAATACATATTAATATTGGTCACATAAGCGACTATTTGCAGTAAGAACATACAAGTTAATATTACAACAAACGTAAGGTATACTCAAGTTATCGAGAGTTTGGACACCAAAAGAACAAATATAGCGGACTCGAGTGGTGTTTCAGGACAGCCACCACCAATATTTTAGAACAAAAACACTCGTTAAGACACCCGTAAAATGAATTTCGTTGAATGTAGTTTAAAAAAATTAAGATTTCTTGGCTAATTTATGAAATGTTTTTTATTAATAGGAATTTTAATTTTGTGTTACTCTACAAAGGATAAAAAACGAGTATCTTAAGAACAGGCTCTGCTAAAGTTATTTTGTCAAGTTTGGTGGTAGTGAATACAACGTATAAGATGAAAATATCACAAAGTCAATTAGTATACGACATAGGGGTAATCAATTGAGTAGGTTGGCAGTTCTCCCGAATTTGGTAACTTTTCGTACAGCAGCAAGACTTTAATATTCGTTCCACACATTCGATGCAGAAATAACAAAATAGCGCCAAAAGACGAAAGAATTGTATTGATTGTCGATGTTAAAGATAGGAAGGTCTTGTGTAATTGTATCAATCAAAAAATCTTGCCTATAGACAGCACTTAAGTTGGTATAAAATATTTTTGGGTATTTTTACTCACAAAAAGTTAAAATTGTGGCGGACCGCGACTCCAACGTGGAACCTCTTGCTCTGGAAGTTGTGAGTTAAATTTTCATGTGTGGGGTATTACGCAGGTTCACCGGAACAGGGCCAGGTGGATGTTATGTATATGATTGGGGAGTTGAGGTGAGTTGTGCAGAGGTAGCANACTCTGTACCCAGCGCCCGTCCGAATCAGATGCGCTCTCATTCTCACCCGCGCTAGCTCCAAAAGGTCGAACGCGGTCTCAGTCGGCTCCCATGCGCCGAACATACATATCATACAGTCACCCGATTTCAAATCGGTTCTCTCAACCCTTTAAGTCTGATTACTTAATTAATTTTATTTAATTTTCTATTCATTTTATTATAGAGCGAGTAACGTCAAGTCGTATTGTTAAATTA
>NNCF01128194.1:251825-292807 GCA_002313205.1 Laupala kohalensis | reverse complement strand
ATAAAAAACGAGTATCTTAAGAACAGGCTCTGCTAAAGTTATTTTGTCAAGTTTGGTGGTAGTGAATACAACGTATAAGATGAAAATATCACAAAGTCAATTAGTATACGACATAGGGGTAATCAATTGAGTAGGTTGGCAGTTCTCCCGAATTTGGTAACTTTTCGTACAGCAGCAAGACTTTAATATTCGTTCCACACATTCGATGCAGAAATAACAAAATAGCGCCAAAAGACGAAAGAATTGTATTGATTGTCGATGTTAAAGATAGGAAGGTCTTGTGTAATTGTATCAATCAAAAAATCTTGCCTATAGACAGCACTTAAGTTGGTATAAAATATTTTTGGGTATTTTTACTCACAAAAAGTTAAAATTGTGGCGGACCGCGACTCCAACGTGGAACCTCTTGCTCTGGAAGTTGTGAGTTAAATTTTCATGTGTGGGGTATTACGCAGGTTCACCGGAACAGGGCCAGGTGGATGTTATGTATATGATTGGGGAGTTGAGGTGAGTTGTGCAGAGGTAGCACATCTTCGACCAAAGCAGGAACTCCCAGGTTCGAGTCCCAGTCCATCGCAAATTTTCATTTGAGTTTTTTTTACAAAATCCGAAAGACGCTGACGTGCCATATACATTATTGTTTTAAGTAACCGCAGTAAATTACGTACTTTGAGTATGCAATGAGCATTTATGCGATTTTGCTTCATGAATAAGTTAAGAATTGAAAGGATTCTCTCTCACATTTAAATTCTCATATTCTGCTTGTTAGTCTCAAACATGGTGGAAGTCTCAATCACACTTCCATCAACATGGTTCCTCAACCATACTTCCATCAACATGGTTCCTCAACCATGGTCTAAACTACTTAAGACATTTTTAATTCCCATAAATTTTTATTATAAATTAAGTTGAACCTCATTGTCTATACTGTACAATATTAACGATTTTTTAACATTATTATCCAGTATTTACTTTCAGATTAAACGTGAATGCATGTGCAAATAATTCATAAATAGTAGCAAGCATTATATGCATGGACTCCGATGGCCGACAAGGTTTTTCTGAATTAAGGTCTCAGAACTGTTATTGGTCTTGAGTGTAGTTGGTCTTGGTTTAACACATGAATTACTATTTTGACTTTCGTCCAGAAATCAATTGAAGTAAACTATAGAAGGTCGAAACGGTATTTGCTATTTCAGCATTATCAACTGCAAAATGTATTTTGTTGTTTTTGTATCTTGGACCCTTGAGAATCATAAGTATTATTTAATCAAAGTAACCTTACTCACTGATTATTAACGGACACATCAGTTAACTATAATGACATAAGTGTAACTTCTGTCATATATATATACTGTGTAGCAACAAAATTATATCTGTATTTCCCCCAGTCTTGTATTTAGTCAACATTTACCACTCTTTTCTTTGTTCTTACTCTAATCATCAAGAAGAGTCCTTCAATTAAAACAATTTTAAAGGTATTTTTTAAATTCAATATCTCCACCACCTTACCTTTCCACAGAAACATTGGCAATGAAACTAATGCATCGATCCAACACCTGCGTGAAGCAGATATCTTCATATCGACATTTTCAGGAATATTGTAAATTAATTAAAATTAACTTATTTCATAGATGAATAATTAAACTTATTACATTATATCATATTGTAATAAAATATTGTAATGTATAATAAAATTCATTACATCAAGAAACAAGAACGGAGAACCATTAAGAAGATCTAAGGCGCGGTTTGCAGAGATGGAATTCGGATGAAAGAGGACCAACACAGGAACTGTAAGATAACATGATCATATACACCTTTAAAGAAACACTATAGAATTCCATGGACACCTGTGCAGAATATTTCAAAATAATCACAGGTTTTTCCGGCAGAAGATCAAAAGAATACATAGAATGCACGAGGAGTAAATCGAGGACGGAAAAACATTGAGAAAGAAAATCAGGGAGAAACAAATAAGAAGAGTGATAGGAGGAAAAGAAGAAAAGAATTTAATGTGTTCATGAATTTTTAGAAGCAAAAAAAGGAGAAAATAGTTTTGCAGTATTTGATGAAGATCTCACGCTCTATTGAAGAAAAGTAATCGATAATAATAATAATAATAATAATAATAATGGGGTGTTTGAAACCTATTACAAAGGAACATAATTCATAATCATCCGTACATTGTTCGCAACAAATACAATCTCTTCACGATCAAAATAACAAGTAAAGGATTTGTAATAAAAATGTAATTAAAATAATATTCAGCAATAAATTGAATGCCGTGATAATAAAACATAATATTCGAGACCGATAATACAGGATAACTGCACCCCTTTCTACAAATATTAAATGACGTAGATGCCTCCACAAGCTAATAAAAACGTCATATTTTGATTCGCTGCAAATGAAAGCGAGGTTCCTTGGCTCGACACGACGTCTCGTCCTCGCGCTGGGAACCCGTCAGCTGAAATGTCAGTCAACTGTTTGCTCTTCACTTGTCCACGACTCGCGAAAGCGTTGACTTAGCAAATCATCTCCTTCCACTACGAGCAAAGGAAACACATTAGCAAATAATTTGCGATACTTGAGCAAATGCCAGAAGGCGAATCAACATAGAAAATATGGGTATATAAAAAATTTATTAATTTTCTTGTTCGAATCTTTTTTTCCCGGTTTCTTCTTTGTTTAATTTTTAATGTTCTCTCTTCGCAACGTTACAAAATTATATAAAATATTTTTCATTATCATAATTTAGATAATAGTCCCTCGAGGAAGATTACTGTAATTATTTCAATTGATGTGATTCATTTCAGTTCATTCTAGACTCTTGTGTTCCAGTTTCTCTTTCACCATATGCTCACCTTACGTCCGAAACGATTCAATTGAAATAACGAAATTATGGGATTGAGTTAAAGGTGTATATTATAGTAAGCTCGTTTCATCCGTAATTGGATTATCACATCCTCATATCGACTGACAGCATTCATTTAGTGACTATGAAATCAGCCATGAGAGGATTAGCCATCCTTTGGTACCTTCACTTATCGTACAACTTCAAAGGGAAAAATCTATTAATTAATATGATGAAATGAGAATGCAAATGAGAATGAGAAATGAGAATGCTAAAATTTTCAAACAAAGTTTTCTTTATAGAATGTGATTCTACATTATCTTCTTTGACGTCTCTTATTGATGAACATGAATAAGGTTTCATTAATTATGAAGTTCTTATATAAAAGTAGGCTTCCGCGGCCGGAGTCAATATAAGCTTGTTTGTTCGGGACAAACCGCGTCTTAGTAGATGTAACTGCCAACGTTTCGGCCATCGTGCTATGGCCTTCTTCAGGGTAATGTCAGAGTCGTACAGACCTAAGTCGCAGAGCACGACAGCGACTTAGGTCTGTACGACTCTGGCATTACTCTGGAGAAGGCCACTGCACTATGGCCGAAACGTTGGTAGTTACATCTTCAAAGACGCGGTTTGTCCCGAACAAACAAGCTTATATGAAGTTCTTGGGTTTTTTTTCTTAAAAAAAGTGCAGTCGCCAAGAAACTGTACGGGGACGAAACTAGAAATGTCATACAAACTTCTAAGAGCGTAGGGTATACCTAGACGAATCGGTGTCACGTAACTATGATGTATCAGAAATGCTTTCTATTCGCGACATTTAGCGTCCCACTGATACTGACGATCCGACAATTCTTAATTTCACGCACAGTTTTCACTTATCAAGTCACTTGTGGATGAACCCCGAGGTGACGAGGATCTGATTACATCAATAGAAGTAGTTCCCTATTCTTACTTTGTATTTGGATTTGTCGTCCTCATCCCAGTTTCAAAGGAAATGACGTCGCACTCCTAGCTGACCCACTCCAGCAGGATGATTCTTGTTCCGTTGTCTACGTAGAAATCGACACTTCTCGACGGCCCTCCGTAGAGATGTGATTCCTATTCTCCATCGTAGAGAACTGAGTAGAGGAGACCGTAGAGATCTTTCCTACAACTCAGGAAACGAGTTCTCTACGTAGAAACGCATTTTTTACTGAGGGTTATGGCGGAATTTTTGTTGTGTTGTAGGGTTATGTGTTTGTTGATGTGTTGGTTATTCTCCGTTTACTCATTCTTTTGCTAACTTAGGTACTACATTTAAAATAATGTTAAACAACTGTTATATGAATACAATTTATACAAATTAAATATCCAGTTCAGTGTTAGGTGTATCAATTGCAGAACGGATTCCTCTGAAGACTCTGTCAGATTCTTTAAGAACACAGCTGTTAATTAAATCGCACACCAACACCGCCACATTTTCATTAACGATTAAAATTTAATTTTTACGTACAAAAATAGTGTTTCCCTTCCTAGTTTTTAGTATGAACTTCAAAGAATTATTTAGGGTAATTTGACATCTGATTAGTTCATTCAGATTTATATAATTTTATCCTATTACCGGGAAACACGATCCAAAGTTACAATTTGATACAGAAAGATATAGAGAAAAAAAATAATTAAAATATTTCAATAAATTGCATAAAAGTACTGTTATTTATTTACCATTGTAGTGTTGAATAACCAATAATTTGGTATGTTAACATCTGCATTTACGACTAAGTATAAATAAATTATTGTCAACAGAAATAAACAGCGAGAACGGAGACTTAATTCTTCCAAAACAATGATAATTTTTAGAAAAGCGTGGTGTCAAATCTTAGATATACATTTACATCCACCTACATATGAGGTTGAAATAAATTGGTACACGAAGCAAAATGCCCGCTTCCAATGTACGAAGATAGATGGTATCTTCTGTACGTCGCGGTGTTGCCACATGTTGTACCACCTGAACTTGTCTACTTTGTAGAAAAATGAACTAGAATCGCCTAGAGGAGTCTACTTAGACTCCATTCCTACACCGTGGAGAAATTCCTACGCGGAACGAGAATCGGCCTGCTGGGTATTATATGACCCGTTGGGCAGACTCGCAATTCTAAACATTGAGAATTTCGAAGGTCAAGTTAGCGGTTTTCGCTTGAAGCACCGGACTTCGAAATGGCTGGCTGTCACCCACTCATGACAGTGAAAGTTGTTTGATGACGTCACCGACCTCCTACTCCAACCATAATAAACAAATAAATGAAATCATAGAGTCCATTCGATGAATGTGCCTATTGGGATGGAGTGGATGCTACAGGACAGTTTGTGCACGAGCGTTAGAAGTGCTTCACGAGGTCCTTACATCTGGATCTCTACATAGAAAAAATGAAATGTGGAACATTAATAAGGAAAGATGGATATGCTTTGATATATAATTTAGATATACAGAGAAGAGATACAAATTATATAAGGAAGATAGAAAGGAAAATGAATTTAAGTTGCTTATGGCGATGGGAAAAGTAGCACAGAGGGTGACAAACGTACGCTTTAATACATGATGTTACAGATAGAGTAAAGAATAACCGGTGGTTCCTTCCAAAGAGAGAAACCTTTACATTTCCTAGGATGGCGTTGTGAGACAACGACTTGAGATGTCATTTTAATACAGAAAAGAAAAAAGTTTATTGAAGTTAAGAACATAGAGAATATTTTTTGTTATGGAAGTCCAAGACGTGTATAATAAAAAAATTACGAAACATTTCTTTAATAGCGGCGTAATAAAACATTTTATCCCCTTACGACTTAATAGGGATATATACACCAGTAATAATCTTCTATTGGTCTATCATGTATGGAAGCAATTTCAGTTTGCCTACGATTGGTCGAACGAAGGTCCTCCCCGTCGCAGGGGAGTGGCGTTGCAAATCAAACAAATCCTAACTGCTATAAACGCGAACTTAGAATAATTTCGAGCGCCTTTTTATAATTCCAGTACTGTACACACGTACATTGATTAATGAACATTAAACGTTCGTACAATGATTAATAAAACGTATTCACTTACATGGTGACCATATGTTTCTTAAAGAGCTTCAATGACCTAGGCGTTGGTGAACCCCAAAGCCCCAATAAAAAAACGTATGTTCCTTATGTTTTTGTCTACAGTACTACATCATCACTACAGATCATTTCCGACCCATCATTGTTGACGGGGAGACCTGTCTAACACGAGCAGAGAACCCCGCAAGGGACCTCGACGGTCCCACCGTAGAGAGGGAAACCTTTCTGATTGCGGGGGGTGGGGTGCACTGTGTTCCACCACCTTGAGTGCACTGCTACCGGGACACGCACCCTGCCCAGATCCCAGATGCCGCTGGGAAAATGAAACGGATGTTTCGGATAGGTGGGAGATGCAAACGTAGTGCGCCTCGGTCCGTTACCTATCGAACGAAGATCCAGCCCGGATCTCGTAACACGGGGAGAGGCTCTATGTGTGATAGATCGCCTTTGTGGCGTACCCTGATCAAAAGAGAAGCCTTTCGGTGGACCACTGGACGAGCGGCCAAGCCCCAGTGCATCCCGTACCCAACATCGGTCTACCCGCCCGGGTAAAGGATCGGCGGCTCGGGATGTTCACGAAGTGGTAGAGATCCGTACGTGATCTCGGGTGTCACTCAGCACCTTAAACCGAGTAGGCGGGGTAGGGTCGACCAAGCCTTCAGTACACTCGTCCGGCACCCCTTAATTGCCGAGTCACGGGTAGGAAGTTTCGGCTTCCAATCGATGAGCAGGATTTCTGCTCAGTTGCTGTTAGCGCATATAGCAGTAGGGAGACGAAAGCTAGACGTCTCCCCGTCTACCATTGCACCTACTGGTAGGTCACCTGTAGCCCATTCTGTGTGGGTAGGGAGACCGCTGGGTCGGCAGTCTCCGACTCCCCTCCTGTAGCCCAATCTGTGCTGGTCGGGGACCCGGAACGCAAATAGCTAAGGTATCTGGGTCCGTGGGATAACTTACGAGGGTGCTCTCGGGCTCACGTATCGGTCCCGAGTTGTCACTGTAGACCTCAGACACACACACACCATCATCGCTATGAGATTCCAAGTCTTGATACACCACCTCTTCTTCATATATTACATCCGCATTGACTGAAGTCAACTACACACAAAACATGGAAAGGAGATTCATTTAAACATTCACGAAAGGAGATTTATTTGATTAATAATACGCACTATTGATTTTTACAATTGAACAGAGATAATTATATCGTTAATTGTCAATAAATTTAGAATTTCGTTTGACTCTCTTTCACGAGAAATACATTATAATCAGTAATGTGTTACGGCAGACATTTTCGATAGAACAATATTTTCCGCTGTGTGTCGTAAATTATTCTTTTAGATGCCGGGTAGATATGAAAATCTTAACGTCATCGCGTTTTTCTAGCTACAATTGCTATATTTTAGTTGGTCTTTTAGCAAGTACTTTTGTCAGAATATAGCAAAATTACCCGCGCACGTTTTTCCATATAAGCCCATACTATTTGAAGTCAAATAATTCAAAATTTACCGTAGGAGTACAAAAACTCGTCGGTACTGTATATAGAATGGTTCAAACTATCATTTGAAATATGGTTTGGACCAAGTGGCACTGACGTATTAATGTTTGTAAACCTATGGTAGATAAGTTGTTTTTTAATTTGAGGATCAAAAGTTATAAATAGACGGGTAATTCCACTTTTCTTATAGTAAAGAAAGAAAACTAATTTGAGAGCAGAATTGAGCGTAAAGTTACGGCGCGTGTGGGGAATTGTAGAGCTGACATCACAAGTGAATTCAGGAAGTTAGAGTGAATCATTAAAGATTATTTTAACATATAAATCGTGCAGCGTCTCCGAATACCTCTCGCAAAAGCATAGCGTGTGTACTAACGTGAAGGGATACTTCTCTTCAAAGAACTCGTTGACAAAGGAAGAGAAATCGGGAGAAACATTTTCGATCCTCGAGGCTTCTGTTTGTGAGTGCACCTCTACGAGACAACATGTTTCGTATTTTTTACCTTTGTACTGAGAAAAGCTTTGGAGGTTGGCAAGCCAATCCAGTTCCTCGAGATTTCCATTTTCTAAGCAGAGGAACCTGCGCACAACGAACTGTTTTATTTTCAGTTACCATCGTCATATTTCACTGATCCTTGATCAAAAAAAAAAAAAAAAAAGTTTGATGTACTTAAGTGTTTGATGACGTTGGGTGACCAATTTATTCCTATCTGTAGTAAGAAAAGGTGAACCGGTTTGGTTTACCAGGTTGATGAAATAATATTATTTTAACTCCTAATATTGTTTTCGTGTGAATTATACTACTGATAATGGTGTAAACAGGATAAAATATTGAGTTTGTGAATATTATAGAATAAACGAAGCTACTTTAAAATTCGCAGTTGTGATTAATTACACCTTAGAATAGAATATTATTAACAATTGAGTAAGACCTAAACACAAGATGAAACGTCTCGTTCAGGTCCCGTCTAGTCATGGTAATAATTCGAGAAACAGAAAAATAGTCAGACAGGTAAAACCTGTGCGTAGTGCATTGAAATGGCGGTTGAGTTATTACATTACAATACTCTGCTCACTCGAGAATACTGTGCGTAGTTGAACAAGGCAGATGATTTTCTAGTTTTGGTGAGAAGAAAAATATTATAAAATTTAGATGAATGTTATAGAATAAAAAAATCTACTTTGAAGGTTTATCAGGGATAGTTTATCAACATGTTAGGACTTGAGGCCCAAATTGGCAACCTTGAGTATGATTGTGGGCCGCACTTTAATAATAGGATAGTTTAAAAAAAAAAGTGTATGACAGGAACAAGTATGAAATAATAAACATTATTTAATGAAAACAAAGTTGAATAATGTTTTTACAATTACACAAAGGAGTGAAATTAAAAATAAGCAAATAATTTTATACCAAGAAAATAACAGTTTCCCATTTATTCTTTATCAACTTTTTTCATTTCTGCCAAACGGAAATAAATAATTCTACTACAATTAAGGTCCATTATATAATCAAACTAAAAAAGTATTTAAATATTTACGACCTTATTATTGACTAATACTAAGTACACAACGATTCGACTTTATGTTCAAGTTTTATTTTGGAAATAAATAATATTTTAAACTAGCTGTAAAATATTTTTTTAATAACCAAAAAAAATATTTCTTTGCTTTTCTAAAAACATTCATTGCTTGCCTGCTGGGGACCCTTGTCCTATATCGAAAAATTCCTTTTAATTAATTTTTTTTTTCGAATTAAATACCTTAAACTTTTTTCTCGAAGCTTACATTAACATTTATTCATTTATTAACAAAACAAGAATTATAAATGTATTTCCCTATGTATCGTCATTTTTCCACATCCGTGAAACCTCATCACTTGGACATTACCCGGGGGTTTAGCCTTCCTCCCCTGTTCCTCTGTTTTAATATCTTTCTATTTGTCATGTTCTTTGATAGTGCCTCTTAGCTCAGTGATAAACACAGTTTCCACTCCTGTCAGCCTATTTCAGTTTTTATTACATTGCGTACATAGAACACCTTCGTTGTCACTTCCTGAAATTATTTTCGTTATTTAAGACCAGTTCTTCTCACTATAAAGTGATTGAGGTAAAAGTTGATACCGAATCTCAGATGGCTGAGAAACTGGGTGTAGATAAAATAATCAAAATGAAAAAAAAAAAATCCTTCTCCCCGCTTTAGAAAAGTCATGATTCGTCCACGTTCATCCTTATTGAATCTGCAATCGTAAATAATATGCCGGGCATCTTCCTTTCCATTTCCACACAAGTAGTCATCATCTTCAGCTAGTCCCATCGTATGTCAATAACGATAACACGGTCCATGTCTCGCCGTCACCTCAATCGGGATGAAACCACCGTCTATGCTTACATCTGGTTACCAGGCCACAAATGTTACATCTGGTATAAAATTATACAAGGCTCCACCCACTGTTGGTTTAGCCCAACGAATCTGTATAGCATAGCACAACTTCTTTTTTATTTCACTCAGCCTCCTGGCTACCTTGTGTTTATAACAAAACAATACAATGCTTCATTATGGTATTATTCTGGTGTATTTGTGACCTGCACAGCGCAACTTAGCCATCATTAGGTGTTAACTGTTCCCTCCTCGTGGAGGTGTGAGCAATCTACTAACTTTCTACTCATTTTTTCCTATGATTTCTTTTATATTCATTAATTTACTGACATATTCTTCAAATACTTCATATATCTTACTACGTCCTATTAATGTTGACTCACAAATTATTATTATTATTATTTCAGCCTATTGGCTACCTTCTTTACATAGCATAGCAATAGAAGATACTGTCGGAATCATGGTCCTTTTTTCCGTATGCGCAACTTGGCCGACGTTGAGGTGTTGTCCGTCCCTGCCATCGGGGAGGCGTGCGCTTCATCTACTTTCTAGCAAAATCTTTCTTTTTATCTCCATTATCATGGTCGTATATTCCTCGAATAATTTATACTTTCTTTCTCTTTGTATTTACGTCTTTAAACCATGTATATTTAATATACTCTGCTGCATGAATGATTTTATGAATTCTGCACGTTCCGAATCATGTCGTGGGCGATCCCGTATCATATGGTCTGTTGTCTCCCGGCCTTCTCCGCATTCGCATTCATCGTGGTCTACCTTTTTTATACGCTTTAAATAGCATCACATATTTTCGTGTCCTGTCAAAAATTGGAGTAACTGTCTTGTAGCTTTAAACCACTTTCTGCTCTTTTATGCATAATCTACTGGTTGTATTTACTTGTATGTCTGCCGACCCTTCTCACTCTTTTCCCATCTGATTTGCCATCCACGTATCAATACCGATGTTATTGTCCTTGTTGTTCTCTTCATGTCCTTTGTTATTTTTTTCTCCATCTACCCATATTTCTCCATCTCGCTTTAACAGATACTTGTATTTCAATTTTTGGAGTCACAGACCTAGGAGCATATTTAACGCTTCAGCAGTTACTGTTCTGTAGCAACCTGTGACTTGACTCACAATGTTAATTCGTATGACGTTTGTTTGACGACGTAAACCGAATTCCCCGCTCCTGGAGCCGCGTAGTTCCCTCACCGTCCGCACGCTCCTAGCGCCACGCGGGGATAAACGGTGTAGCGGCGGGGGCAAGCAGCGGCGCGGTGCGGCGCGGCGCGGCGCCAGCGTAGGCGTCGTCGTTGTAGTCGATAGCTGGGAAGCGGCGGCGGGCGGCGGGCGCGCGCCAGCAGCAGCAGCGGCAACCAGCGACTGCGGAGGCGGTGACGGTGGTGGCAGCGGCTGGGGCACCGTCCGCCGCCGTGAGCATTGGGCGCAGTGCCGATGCAGGGCCCAGCAACGCGCCTGCTTCGAGGGCTGCCTGGCTGGGGGTGTTCTCCGACGACTGATTTGCTCCTCGCGGCCGGGGAAGCGGCCTTGTGTGGCGGTGAGTGGATACGAACTCGAGACTTCGCTTGAATTCTACTAACATTAAAGAGAATTTTCTTCTTCTTCACACCAGCGACACTTTTTTTTTAACAAGACACAAAATTTAAAACACTTAAACTATATATATTCAACGTTTTATCTCAGATGTCAGACTTAATACGTTTTATACTTTATAGGGTTAAAAAAATTTAAGTGTTGTAAGTCTTTGATAAGTGTCGCTCGTCCTGTAATAATTAAAGAATAAAAATTGTCTGTAATTAAGGTCGTATTATACTTACATTATTGGGAAAGGATTGATATGTGATTTTCGGAAAAAATATAATACAATCCTTTGAAATTCGGCATGATAGAACAATTACTTTTCAATCATTTTTAAATGTAGATTTGAGTAATATTTTCAAGATGTTTACCATTGTATTACAAGTAAATTTTATTTTAAAAAATTATATCTCAATAATAATTTTAAAATTTTGAGATGAAATTGTAAATTAATTAACAAAACAATTGATTTAAAACAAATATGTTGAAAATGATATTTGACAAATTCCAATTGTCTATTACGTACAATTTTTATTTGAAGATCGTTTGGTAATAAAACATGTCTCTGTCTTTTCTTTCTAGATGATCTATTTTGATAACAAATTAGATTTTATATATGTGCCGGTTATTATGTAATTCTTTGTGACGAATTTAAGAAATCTTCAATATTTTTCTTGTTTCCCTCATTCTAAATTTCTTCTTGCACCAATCACTATTTAATCTGTATTTTTCTTCATCTAATTGTCATGTAACTGGTAATGTTTTAAACAGTAATGAAATTTTCTCTCTTTCAGTACATGTCTTGTTTCAATCATAAATGGTAGATATGATTTTCAAAGTGTTTCTTAAATTAGAAGTAATATTTGTTTTGTGACTTAGCTCCCATTATTTAAATTAATGTAGTTATTCTTTTTTCTTAATTGTATTATATCAGTTTCATTATCTATAATATATTGTTACACTTTTTTATAATCAAGATTCCTGCACACTTAATGATTCATTACTTTTTCTTTTAGCAACAATCATTACGTAAACGTGTTATTGTACTATGTCATGTTTGAACTGATGCAGTATTTTGATGTTTGGTGTATTTTGTGACGTAATTTTTTGTGTCAGTGCTTTTGAAGAGACTTGGATTATATTTTAAGAATGGTGTTTGAATATTACATTTAGTTTTATATCAGTGACGACTTGCTATTTGTGTTTGTTGTGTGACGTTTTTTCTGGAATTGTCAATTATAGTCAATATATTATTGTGTCTTAATATTTTTATTTGTGATACAGTTCTGCAAAATTTGTTATATCTGTTTTATGTTTTATTTTTAATTTCAGTGAACCGATACTCTTTTAGTAAAATAATACTTAAAGGTCTCCCGACGAATATTGAGAAAGCTTCATCGCACGTACAGTTTTATGACTATTTATATTAGATTATTTCTCTTTGCCATTGATATATTTTTTGACACAATCTGTTGTCTCAAACAGAATAAATAAGTTTACCGAAGTTTTCTCATAGCAATGTTCGTAACGCTTTACACCAAAGTTTGTCTTCCTATGATATTTGATAGATCGAAAGAGTTGACTCCTCGACGAGTCGGGTTCAAGTCCCGTTGAATACTATGTTCGAAGAATCGCTAATTGAAATTTATATAAAACGACGAACAATGGCTAAGAAATATAGATAAACAAAGACATGAACGATCTTTAAAATTCCCACGAGAAGAATAACTAGTTCAAATATGTTCTCTTGTATTTTAAACATCTTATTTATCATGCACAATATTATTACGGGATATAACATGAACTCGGTTCCATATTGTGATATAAATACTTTCACTAGAGATGCATGGGTAAATTTTTTTAAAACATGTAATTTAAATTTTTTTTTAATGGTTCGAATGCCTCCGTTCCGAATTTCGTATTCGTAATGAACAAAAAATGATGGTATAATATCTCACATTCTCTGCTCACTGAAAAACGTATTTTTATGTTCGTTGCACATCATTATATGAAACTTAAATAGGTTTTTACGAATGACGTTAACGTGACACCAAACAATTTCGCGGGCTGTCTCTTACAAAACATGTCTCACACTATGATTAATAAATAGCTTTCCAAAATGTACTAAATTGAATAAAGATAATGAATATTTTCGAACTCATAAATTTTTATTTTGGTATTGCTTGGACGAGGTACATTCTCATGATTTGTCCGGATTTTAAAATCTTATTACCACGTTTCAGCAGTATGTTGCTGCCATCAACAGGCGAATGTTACTGTGTGGACATATCAACAAATTTATTTTATCTTAGTAACTAAGATAAAACAAATTTGTTGATATGTCCATACATTAACGTTCGCCTGATGATGACAGCAACATACTGCTGAAACGTGGTAATAAAAGAAAGAAATAGTCTACATTAAGAGGTCGATAAGGTATTTCAATTTAAAAATGATTTTAGACATACATAACGTCTATATAGGATCTTGGCTATTCTCCAATGGTTTGTCATGATATAATAGAATGAAAGTTATTGTCAACCGAAAAAAAAATTATTTTGCCAAAGCGGCTTTTGACAAATTATGTTGTCATCTCCAGTGATCTTCTCTGTCCTGGAGGTGTGTGCGTGTTTGATGTATTATGACTAAATTTCTCCGTGAATGTCAAAGAGTGTGTAACACGTACAATAAATATCGAGATGTCCCTTTATACAACAACATTCTTAAAGAAGTGATCGCACTGAATAGAAGATAGATAGGTATAAAAATAGAAACAAAACATGAAAATGAACTTTCCTTAACATTTTCTGAGAAAAAAAATTTATATCTGACGATTTAGTTTTTAACTCTCAATAAGCTTTCCTAAGATGTTGGATTATTTTTCTACCCAGAAGATGAAATTCACCACTATCTTTATAAAAGTGACAACTTCAATAATTTGATAGGCAACGTATAATAATACTTGTAGAATAAATAGGCAACATATAATCTTAACTTGTACATGTAAATTTACAAACATATTTGCGTTAAATTACAAACATATTGACATTATGTATGTATAATAACTCGCAGCTAACTTTTTATCTTATCTAGGAACTTTTGCTGAAATTTTTGAATCCGCCTCTGCCTTAGGACCCTTGATCGGAATTGATGGGATGGTCCCTTGCTTGCTTCCGGAGAGTAAATTAGTTTATTGTCCTCCGCGTGGTCATACGCAGTTTGTACTGTTTTTTGACAATAAATTTATTATTAATAGAGAAGAAATGTTAAAGAGGTGGACTGATTAAAAATTTATTTGCGGATTCATCAAACATTATTGAAACTAGAAAAAAGATATCCGCAATACTGGTGATTACCCGAGAACAATTGACGGGTAACTACAATACAAGTGAACATGCAATCATTTCGCATCGCTCCAGTGAGTTGTCATTCAAATCAAAATGGAATCAGCGAAATTGCGATCCAAAATTCATACTCGCCTGTCCATGGACGTTAATAGTCACTTCAAATCCACAATCTACGCATGGAATATTGCTTTTTCATGTGGTGGTCCTTGTTTATGGATTTGTTGTTCATGGATGGATTTTGCTGGATTTTATAACTATCGTCCATTTTCGTAGCATTCAAATGTTCAGTACACCAAACAAAGAGGAAACAAGGAGAGTTTATTTCTAATACGATGGCGTTCATATTTTAAAAAATAATACGCGCCTCATTTTGTTTATCTGTACATGAATGGTAAGGAAGTTAGAAATTCTTTTTGTTTATCACTTGATCATATGAACATAATTTTTATCACTATGTACAGAAAATACACTATATTATTTTAAATAATTTTAAGTAGAGAAAAAATTCAAAAAGACTCTGGTAAAAAAATGCATTTCTTTAATTTTTCGAATCGACTGATTGTCCATTCTCCTCTACTTAGTTTTAATAGTAGTAAATAATTGCTAATAAACAACTTTAGAAGTAGCATGTTCGTACTATGAACCTTGTTACACATTTTATTTCTGTCTTACTACTATGGGGAGAACGGACTTATGAAGAAGAAAATCACATGCTGTAGTCTAAAGGGAGGATTCATGAGAAACATGTCGGTACGTCACATTGTTTTGAGCTGTGAAAGGAATAATTACCTTCCTACATCCCTTCCTTCCAAACAGCCTTGCTACATCCCCTTGGCAACACCCAGCGCTTTTTTTATACCAATGTCATTCCTCGCGTCAATTTTGAGATTTTCGTCCTACAAATATACTTTCTTCAAATACCCGCATACAACTTATTTCGTGTCCATTCCTCATCCGCGTAAAAATTATTCCACAAACATGACAAATTCCTATTACATCAAAGTAAAGATTTTCAATAATTATCACTGTGAAAACATTTTTCATTCATTTTTTACGGAAGGATTCTGATATTTTCCCTCATTGTTTAGAAAATCAATATAACTGATGTTTGGAGTACACACTAATATTGGAAAAACACACATATAATCCTAGGGAAAAAAGTTTTTCGGATATAAACCGTTGAATTCCTTTGACTTTGAACAATGTTACCTCAAGACGTACTAAATTTATTTATTAAGGGATGGGAAATAGAGGATGGGGGTTATTTGTCGGAAGGTCATGTAGACATTTTATTCATAAATCATAAATAAATCCCTGTTCGTCAGCTATAAGCTATTACCAGGATGCTGGTCATATTATTTATATCTGATTTACAACAATATTATTTTCATATTTTCCATCTTCTGTTGGTTTCTTACTAATTTTTATGCCTCTTCTAAGCTGCTCTAAGCAATGGAAACGCCGCTGTAACACTGACGCCCCCATCACAAAAAGATACATCTGCTACCTATTTGTCCATTTCTATTTTCATTGATCTCCTTATACTCAATACTCTAATCGCATATTCCTCCATAAATTCATTAATAGTTTTATCTCCTATATAATTTTTCGAATTGTCAGGTGATAAGTTACCAAACTCCATCATCACTCCACCATCCTCGCTCCACATATTTTATTTCACACTCACGAAGTTCGTGGTCAACAGTTTCACTGTCTCGTTCGCAAATACACATGTCACTGTCCTTTAATTTCATTTTCTTGAGATAACTATTGAAGTCACCATGTTCTGTTAATATTTGTATCAGTCCTTCGCTTTGTAAACCACTCTTTATTCTTCTCTGCAAATGTAACGTCTTCAATAATTTTGAATAATCCTCTATCTAAGCTCATGTAGACAGTGATCTTCCTCTAGTTTTGAAGATCAAATGAACAAAAACAAGTTATAATTAAAAAATGATATAAATAGATTTGTATAGAAGAGAGTCACGCGAACGCACAGGCAGACGGACACTCTTCTTTATTGTTATTGATTTTACTCTCTCGTACGAGACAAATTTTTACAAAAAGCTACGATGATGCTGTTTCAATTTCGACTTCCATCAGTTCAGTGTCAAAATTGTACCGTAATATCGCTTTCACGTCTGATAACGATATTTCGAAATTACAAACGAAAGTTGAGTTGGAGATCCATTCCACATACTTTCTCATATACTTCTGTATGTCAATACTTTTTAGTGATTTGAAGTATAGAAATGATTACTCTGAATACGACATAAATGATAGAGAGTGTATGCATATCATAACACGCATATTACATATACACATGTCAATATCTGATGACATTTTTCGGTTCTTGCATTGTATTGTGCTTGTATCTTTGGTTTTCCGAAACAGCATTCTTCCCGTATTTAATGGAAGTAAATTGATAGTTTTAAATCTGGTATTGCTACAGAATTTAATAATTTGACTCAGGCTTACCAGCGGAACGAAACTTATGAGGATGTAATGGAAACTAATTCAACTTTATATTCGCAATGTTTGAAGAAGAAAAAAATTAGTCATCATCGAGAAATATTCAGGAATATACTTTTGACTTTCATATGAAGTATATTGTAAAGTGATTCAAGCGATTTATCTTCTTCAGCAATCGTATCGACCAGAAACAGTGTAAGAACGCTAAATGCGAAATATGAACACACCTTAAAGGATCTAAATTTTACGAGCCCCAAAGCCCCCCCGTCCCCCAAAAAAGGGTCTATATCTCGTAAGATAAATGTACGACAGTCACCCATTTCCACGCTCCTGGCCCACTACTCCTGTGAGACGCAACCCAACATATCCGTAGTCATAAATATAGGTGGACTCAGCGGTCTTATGTACCGGTAGTCCGAAGGGGATATCGAAGTTTGATGTCCCTGTCTCTCTCGCACATCGACTTGAGTGGGGGAACTCGATTCCCCTCGCTGACTGCTGACGCCTGTGTACGGGCAATTACGTACTTTCCCTGCTTCTCTCCTGAAAGCTGTTGCGCGAGAGAGAGGGCGACACCTTACAGTCTCATGTTATCACGGACAGAGCAAAGAGCGTGGGTTCTACTTATATGTACGTCTACAGGTGCATCACTTTTCGAATTAGGATATGGATCCCTAAATCAGTTGTGTGTTAGGTTGAATCTCTCGAACAATTGTGGCATGTTTGGTGCTATGGGTGGTGGACGTAGACTCTATACTGATGGCCTGTAGGAAGTGCATTTCACATATCGAAACACAAATGTGTGCACTTGTTGCACTGTGGGAGTCGTGATCCCATCCCCACCCGTTCCATTGGTACAAAAGGCTCAACTTAGAGATGAATTATTGGACATTTCTCGTTTATTAATGAAATAAAAATTCCTTTTAAACCATCTAATTACATTTTGGACTAACAAGTCCTCATATTTCTCAAGTAAATCATTTTCTCGCGATCACTCACGGATGTGATTGAAAGGATGAGGGTGCACGCATTGGGGGTGGATAAATGGTGGGACCAATTTTTTACGCGAATGCACTGTTTACGTCTTATTTTGCGATATAAAATAATTTTGGTCTCAAACATCGATTTCACCGCGTAGAATACGAAATTTCATTAACGGGTTCATTGTTTAAAAAGATGTCCGGTAGAAGGATACCTCTTAGTTGAGAGAGAAAACCGAAACCAAATACCTTCTACAAGTGTACACCATCGGAACATCTAAAACACTTATTGTTCAAAGGAAGTGAGAGGTTAGGGGTGGGGGGAGGTGTAAGGATGATCTTCGATTGTGGAGATCTCTCTGTGACATCTCGAAATGTGATATTTATACTTGATTTTAGGGAAATTTACTTCTCTCCACACTCTAAGGCTACCCCAGCCCTAAAGGTGAGTCAATGAAAAAGTGTCATATCTGAGCATTCATGGGTGGGAATCTACAAAGTCGTGATCCTTACTGGTGAAACGAATCGTCACCGTCCCTCTACGCCGTCTAAATACTTCAGATTCATCGTGGTAACAATTTGGCACTCAGAATCTTCTCCTGAGTATGCATCGCCTAGGTCTTAGCTGTCAGATGGAATCAGTGTCACCATATAATGGGGGATTCTAGTAATAGAGACCTGTCATGTCCCATACCGTCAGATTGCAGAGATCGTAAATTCCCTAGAAGAATTCAAAAGGTCTTTTTTAATTTTTTTAATGGAACTTTGGGGCTTGACAACATCAACAAAAGGTTATGTCTTGCCCGTTCGTGAGCAAGAATATTTTAACCTGCTCTTCAAGTTTGAAAGTGATATAAACATGTTAACAACGGACATGTCACGCATCTAGCACTAATGCTTTCTTTGATATGAAGGTATTCGTCTGATGTAGTGTTCAAACAGTGTTTCAATCTGTTAATATTATTACACATACCGAACTATTTTTTAATTCTTATCTTAGGAGTGTAAAACGTTAAATAGGCCCCTACCTTAGGACCCTTGTTGAGAATTGATGGGATAGCCTTGTGGATGCTCCCGGAGAGAAAATTAGTTTATTGTCCTCCACTTGGTCATACCCATGTTGTAACAGTTTTCTTGACAATAAATATATTTAATCAAACGTAACCTTCCATCCAATGACGCCTCTACAATTGAAAAATTATTCTAGTAAGTGATTCAAAAAATTTTGCCACCGGTGTGGCACAGATACCTCCCGATATAGGAGTGTCTAGAAATCACATGGGAGCACCTTCACCATAAATTTGAAGATAGTATGTTTGAAAACACAGACCCTATTGCGAGATGTAGGATGTGCTCTGCCAATTTTGCCTCTTAGTGTGTTTGAAACATCTCTCATTTGGTTTTCTTGGATTTTCACTCATTGTAAATAATTATCTTTTCTTTGAAATCCCCAATATAGAAACGTGTTTTCTAATATTTAAAAAACTTGATCGTTTTTACTCTTTGTTTACTAAGAAATTAGGTTTACACATAAATCTCTTATTACTATTAACCACACCATCAGGTAAATGATATATCATGTTATATTGAATAGAGACGGGGATGGGTGTCGAACCCGGGAATTCCAGCTTGCGTTGCTGGTCGCGTCTCCCATTTTCATTAAATATAACGCGATCAATGAAATGAGATCATATAATTTCGCTTTTTAATTCCAAACTCCTGTGAATTTTATCAAAATTTGTTAAACTGTTTCCGAGAGAAAAAAAATTCCAGAAATATACACATACAATTATGACTTGCTCAAAAGTCTAGGAAAGTTAAATATAATAGGTCTGAACAAGATCAAGATGAATTCCCATTTAAGAAAATGATGCTCCTCCCTTTGATATTTCGACCTCTCCCATCTCGTTTGGAACTGCTCTTCTAATCTCAGTCCAGAGCACCCAATCCTTTTATTGCGCCCTGTATGAGAGGTTTGAAGACCCTTCGGCGTAAACAAGCTTGACCTCAATTCCCGCTCCTGCACAAGTACCCACTAAGACTGATTGTCTCTCGCGAAAAGCCATCTTACGAATTAATGATTTCAGATTTCCAATGTGATGGATGACGAATTTTTTAAAGAACCCCTCCTCTTTCTACTTGTGTTCTTTTTATTGTTTGAAAAAAGATTATGCGTGAAAAATAAATTTTGATAAATTTTTTAAAATTGATAACTAAACTGTTAACTTTTAATTCATTGCAATGACTTATGTGTCTTTTCGACTATTTTATGATCAATCTATTAGAGTTCGTTTAAGAAAGATGTCTCTCTATGGGAGGAGATCAGAGAATGACTTCGGAAATGGTGACAAGGTGAGAAGTTATTTTTAAAAATGGATGAAGTTATAAGTGGCAGGAGGGGGCAGTATCACAAATCTTATAATAATAATAATAATAATAATAATAATAATAATAATAATAATATTATTATTAAACTCGAATTTCGAATAATTTCAAGTTACGATTAATTTTGAAAAATAATACACGATAACTACGTATTTGTTACATAACTTCTTTTATAATATGTTTGAAAACAAATTGATAATTATTCTGTACACATAATAACAAGTAGCTAACTCATATGTTTTTAGGTGGGGGCGCATGTCATAACTTTACCATGGGGAGCAGAATTATGCGATCTAATCCGCGTCTGATGTTCGACCCATTGCTCGGAATTGATGGGATGATCCCCTTCTTGCTTCCGGGGAGTAAATTTCTTCCACGTGCACACTGGCTGTTTTTAACTGCTTTTTATGATAAATCACGTATTTTTATTTACTTTTTATGATAAAAATTTTGGTTCGCAATTTAGTTTTGCGATACAATAGAAAGACTTAATTTTTATTATTTGTATTTTTCTTTCGAACTAGTACAATTTTAGCTTAAGCGTTCAGAACTTTTGAAACAATTAAACAACATAAAGACAAAAACGTCTGTTTTTCAGTGGGATCTAACTCGAGGATATTCGACATCTCTCACAAGATTTTGTGTAGAGTTTTATAATGAAAAAAATTTCCACTAGTTTGATAATTGGAACTGCCGAATCACTATTTAATGACGACACATACATTATTTTATAACAAAATTTAAAACTGGGTACCAATATTTTTTGTAAGTGTATGCAACTGATTAATATCTAATATACCTGTATAATCATACAATATTTTGTATATACTCGATTGAAACGTTGATGTTCATGTCATCTAATTTTGGTGATTAAATGTGTTTGAAAAGAAGAATATACGAGTTAAACCTGAAATGGAACCCTTTCCGTCTATTCCGTACACAGATGTCCTCAGGTAAAATCACGGTGTCCCCATGTTATAATCTGCATAGCCGTTAAAGATTTTAAAATCTAAACTTTAAACGACGTTATAAATTCATCAATTTTAAAAATATAATTACGATTTTTGTGAAAACGTTTGTGTATTTTAATTTATCGTGCAAAAATTGCTTTTATATTCATCAAATAAAATATGTTACTAAGCATTCATTGCATGGAAAATTACTTCACAGAACCTACTCCACGATCCACAACAAATAAATGCGTTATAGTTAGCGCATTGGGAGTAATAAAATTAAATTTAGAGGAATATTAACTTCAGTAAGAGAGTCATCCCAAGCTTTTCAATTGTGACACCCCTGAACCTTCTGAACTTTTGAGGAGCCTTTGATCTTTTCACGCGCAACTTACATTCATCTCCTTCAGTGGCTCTCACCCTCCGTCGCATTCCTCCATGGCAACTGTTTAAGGAACACTTTCATTCACTCTCTCTGGTGGCCATTCGGAAAGGCATAAATGATTAACTCCGTGTACCTAAGTTTTGAATAGATAACTATGTGTAAATCTGCCTTTCTCTCCTATCACTTCTTTCAATTGCTCCAAATGAGGTATCATTACAAAATATTCTCATGATCAATAAACTACCCTTTATATAGCTTTAAAAATACTTACTGATATTTTTGTGTTGCTTCATTATTATATATACCACTAGGAGTGAAATCTATGGAATGGCTGAGGCACGGAAATCGGAAAATGTAATAGATGAAATTATTTGAAATTTCAAAGGGCTCATCTTCAGGGTTATTACAGGTAAAATGCAATCTGTAATAAATATTGATGAATTACAATTGGGCAGGAAAACAATTAAAATTGACTACAAATCGGTAGATGTGAATTTCCCACATGCATGATTGTTGTCTATGAAATTACTAATGTGTCCGCTTGAGATCAGTTGTGTTACGAGATGTGGATAATACACTGAACATATAATCTGCGCGACCGAATCGTAGAAGCAAAATCATATAAAGACTCTGAAAAACATTGTTTTTAAGTACATAATCTAAAAACAAAGTAAGGACCAAAGAATTCAGAGGTTTCTCTTTGTTCATTATGCTTTCTGGGCTATTTTCCTTCTGAGTGGATTTAAAAAAATCCCCAATTATGTACGTACAGTACTGGAATTATAAATTGACCCAGGAAAAAATCCTCAGTCTTCAAATATTGCGATGGCCGATTTATAATTTCAGGACTGTACATGTAAGCATACAATACTGAAAATTGTGTGTATATCTCTAGGTTTTCTTCGGGGTATTTAATTTTTGAAATTAACAAAAGTAAAAATCTAATATCACGAAAGTAGTGAAATATGAAAACTAACAAAGGAATTTAGAATATTATACAAGAAACCTGGACAATGGAGGGCAAAATTAACTGTAAAAATCCACACCTGTTGACAGGTGTTTTAATACCCTCTGTAAGGTAAAACATATCAAGTCACGTGACCAAATTTTCTTTGAATTTAGTTATTTATAAAAAAACGAGACACGAAGTTCAGGAGCGTCAATGAATCTAATGAGGTTTTCTCTCTCCTACTTCAGGCAAATCGGTACCTCACGTTCCCGAGCGACCCAACATTTTTTCAAGTCCGTCTCCCAAGTAATGGTTAGTGTAGGTGTAAGAGCAAGTCTCAGTCTCCGAACCTCGCCGTAGTACATTATTTCTCTTCAGAGGTTTTGACTGCGATGAGAAACGATGATTATCGAAATTCGATTTGTTAAATGTTATTAATGGAACAAAAAACGAAAATCAACTCGTTAGAGAAATCACATCTCCTTTAATTCCGTTTTGTTTGAAGCACAGGGTACGATAATTCGCCTTTCGGAGCTCCTTTGTTTGTAATTCCTCATAAATGTATAATTTGTCTCATCATACGTGTCGTTCCATGCTTCCAGAAGACTTTTCCGACAGTCGCATCCAATGTCTTCATTCAATGAAAGCTGTAACAAGAAGAAACAATCCAATTAACGCAGAAATGTTATTTAAAACGGGTGACAAAAATAAATAAAAATTGAGAGCAGAAAATATCGCTAGATATTAATGAATGAACTGATTCACACTGAAAAAATTTGCTGTGCAGTAAAAGTTGTTTTTAAGGGTTGCCGGAATGGGTCATAATGAGGAAATTTTAGATTTTTAGGTTTTTTGCATAATTTTAAACTTGGATGTTTTCTTAACTTAACAAGCGAAGTTTCATTCTTCTATGTGAATTCTAAGCGCATATTTATTGCCTGAAAACTTACGTGACGTGAACTGAAGATCTAAAAATTTTATGTTTCCAACCAAGACACAAAATTGGATATGTTAGATAAGGAAAGGCTAAGAGTTGGAGCAAGAAGAGAAAAAGACTTAAAAATGCAGCGAGAAGTGAGAAGAGAGATTTGAAAAGGAAATCGAAACTACAGGAAGAAAAAGAAGAAGCCGATGATCCACAATATGGGGTAGGGATGCACCAGGAAACTTTAAAAGGCATTTCCCCTAATTTACAAATTTTCATATTTAAGGAGCATTTTCTGAAAAACGAAACATAATAGAGCATTAAATTTTTACTCAATATTGCTTGCTCTCTCTTCTCCCTTTTTAAAACAAATTGTGAAAAAATATGGTACAAGAAACAAGTTATTTATGTAAAACTAAAAAAATTTAAAAGTAAAAGTATCTTATTTTAAAAATTGAACAACAAAAAATAATAACTATTTCTAAGCGTTACATTATAACTTTGTGTAAAACGTATTACTGGATATGCTTTAAACAAGCTAGAAATATATGTTTATTAGTTTCAGAGATAATGTTCCTAGTATGCGCTAAAATTAACATTGAGAAGATAGGCCACTCAGGCTCCCCTAAAACCCCTAAGCGTTGAATGTTACTTAATTAGTACGCAATTGCGTGAAACTGCTTCATTTGTAAATTAATTACAGCTACATTTTTTAGAGATTTAAAATTATTAAATTAAAAAAAGATGAGAGTTATAATTTATAATTACTTCTACTACTTATCATTACTAAAGGTTTCAGTGATCCTGTAAATAGTTTTTTTCACATTTAGATATCGACGTGGTTGTATTTGATCACTAGTTCTTTAGTTTGTAATTAAAACGTTCGAGTTTTAATTAAAACGCTAAAAACTTTGCAGTCAAAACCATTTTACCTTTTTTGGAACCCTGAGTTTTTCTTCCATTGGAGAACCAGAATTAATTCGAATTTTTCTTTTTACATACAAAGTTTGATCTTGTTTTGCAAAATAATCATAAAATTATTAAAATAATATAAAAACTCATTTGTACTTTATTTGTTGAAGAATTCCTATTATTCGTTTTTATATTGGAAATGTGGATTATCGAACAAATTGTCAATTCGTGGATTATAGTATTTGTTGGAGAAATTATTTAAAACAATTAATATCTAAATTGTTTGGAGACTTTTGGAAATCCTCAAGCACATGGGTTACTGAGTTCATGAGTAATAGCTCCACCGCCATTTATCATTCATCGCCAGAAAATGAATTAGATCACACGTTGATCATATCAATATGATTTAACATCACAGAATTACAGTGAAGTAACTAATGCATTAGTAAAGGATGGAGTCGGTAGTACTGTCGGAAATTTAGGATATTTAAGCGGTGTTGTCCTGAGTGACTGACCGTTTGACCAACTCGCCCAGAGCAAGAAAATATTAGGACTAGAGAAACATTTTTCGAATTCCTATTTTATATGTCAAATCCGCCTCTGCTTTAGGGCCCTTGATTGGAATTGATGGGATGGTCGCTTCCTTGCTTCCGGAGAAGAAATTAGTTTATTATCCTCCTTGTGGTCATACGCTGTTCGTAACTACTTTTTTGACAATAAAGTTTATTTATTTATAGGGGAAATGTAATTTTTACAATTTTTTCTATTTTTACTTTATCCCACGAAATAACTGAGATGTCAATTTAATTTTCGTTTGTAAATGTTGTTAAATCAAATATCTAAAAACATGTTTCAGAAATATTTGATAATTTCCTTTTTAATGCTCAATTAAAGTGAGATGTCTTTTATCAAATTTTTCCTAAAAACAGCAAAAAAATTTAGGTATTGTCACAGTTTATATATGTAAATGTGCTGTGGCTGTCACAGTACATTATAACGAAGAATCGACCTATTACAACAACAAAATCTCCTGTTAATATGAATAAAACTCTCATTATGAATAAAAGCAGGTCATGGTCGGAATATATTTCTTACTGTTTGAGAAAATTGATGTCACTTTATTATGAGAAGGAATCCGATACCAGTGATGGCGGCAGAGTTGTTGGAAAATGTTTTTGATGTTCTTTGTAAAATAAATATAAATAATTTATTTTCTTTTTTAATAATTTTAGGCATATAATGAAATTTACCTCCACCGCCTCATAGAAACGTTTGCGTTGTGAATGTTATTCCACGACCAACTAGGAATTTACAAAATTACTTTATCGGAGTGTGTCTGACAGAACCCGCGCATAGCGTGGGTTAAGTGAAGCGAATTCAGATTCCACTAACCCACGAGCAGACAAGTCACTTCCAGAGATTTCACAAACAGGTGGCCGCACGTTGCAAGCCTTTGAAATGTTGAGCGCTTAGCAGGAAGTCTTGTTACACGTGAACGTTTTCCATGGAGGCAAGTATACGCTTCCTCATATCGCTTCATTACATGCCAAACCGTTCTGTGTACACGCCGCAAAGGGCTTTAAAAGACCCGGGGGCCAGAAGTGGGAAGTACATCAGTGATGCCAACTTTTGCGCGGGACTTTACTGCCAAGAACTGCACATCCATTTCGCGAGACAAGCACCGGGAGTAGAGACGTGGCTGGATGATGGGTTTTGGAATGGCGAACGCAATTTCCAATTCAAGAGATGCAATGACTCTTTGACGTTGTTCTATCAATATTTTACGACAAGGGAGTTTATGCTCGAAACTGTGTGGAACTCACGACTTTAATGACTACGAATCAACCATAAAAACATCCGAGAAAATTATTTTGGTATTGCTGTACGTGAAATAAAATTCAACTGTAAGACAATTAAGCTCTCTCTCTAGAATAATATTTTATTTTCTTATATCCAACTGCACAATAAAAAGAGTACGGAATCTTTTTGTTAACGTTCCTTTTTGTTTTGAGAATGAATGCTGCTCTTTGTTTGTCATGTAAAGAAACGAAATATTCTTAGTTTAATGGATATTTATTAAACTTGGTGAAATTGTGTAAAAGGACATAATAGAGATAGGATGCAATTTTAATGTTTTTCCTTTCATTTGCGAACAGAAATGCACGCATATTTCATGGAAGTACTAAACGGGAAATACCAATTTTTTTTATAAATAGGCGTGCCCAGTGGCTACGACCGAATGTGTAAACAAGTAATTGTTGCTTTATTTGATTTATTATTAAAAAATCAGTTACAATCTCAGTATGACCACGTGGAGGATAATGAACTAATTTCCTCTCAGGAGCAAGCAGGGAGTGAACCCATCAAGGGTTCTAAGGCAAAGGCAGATTTGGTACGTCAGCACTCTCCTAAAATGAGAATAAAAATATTTCGATACGTGTTATAATATAAACTAATTTTTATTTAGTAAAAAACAAAAATTATTTTAAAAAATACGTCTTATCAAATCTTAAAAATTATTTGTAGAATATTGTTTATAAATTGTTACAATTAAAAAAATCTAAATTAGAGATAAATTATTGCAATAAATTATTAATGAGATCGCCACTCCTAGGCAGTATTGTTGAACTATAATCACTCTAAAATATGTGTCACTTTTAGAGACAATCAGTAACTTTCCAATTTCATATTTTACATCTCTTCACTTTCACTTTTCATTTTAAAAATATGTTAGAAAATTGAAATTGAAGTATCACAATAGCAATAATAATAATAATAATAATAATAACAGTAGGAGTTCATTTCATAAAGTTCTTTATTAAATTTCCAACGTTTCGAGATTTTTGTTGATCTCATCCTCAGAGCAGGCTACAAAATACAAATTGACATATATAGAAATGGTATTTTACAATTTACTTTTTATTCATTACATTTAAATAAAGATAAAATTATTAGATTTTTAAATCTTGAAACATACCTGTAATGTAGTACATCAAATCTTTTTATAAACATGAATTAATTACAAAGAAATTGTGTTTTTTAAATTTAAATTTAAATTTTTGGTGAATTTTTGTGGAAAGTTCAGTACTTGTTCCCTTCTCCGTCATTGTAGTTTAAACACTGAGATATTTACAGTGTGTGTAACATACATTTATTACATATCTATTACCAACATGACAATTACAAGCATAAAGTAGGACCTTCTTTATTCTTTGAGCACATATCATAGACTTTGGTAAATTACGTAAACTGTAAAATTTCTGTATATTGTGAATTTGTATTTTGTAGCCTGCTCTGAGGATGAGATCAACAAAAATCTCGAAACATTGGAAATTATGAAATGAACTCCTATTATTATTATTATTATTATTATTATTGTTTTTATTATTATTGAGATATTTCAATTTCAAATTTCTGATATATTTTTAAACTGAAAAGTGAAAGTGAATAGATGTAAAATATGAAATTGGAAAGTTACTGATTGTCTCTAAAAGTGACACATATTTTAGAGTGATTATAGTGAAAGTGAATATAGACAATCAAATAAACTCAACATTGAAACTAGTACTGTTTTACTTTTCTGTCAGTTAGTAGTTGGATTATCTACGTGTGTATCGGATATGACCACACAATTTTCCTATACAACACGTCATGTGATTTCACCCGGTGATCTCGTTTGGTAGTAGTGAATTCACTTTGTTAAGTTGACAGTCGTTTAACAAAAGAGAATAAAAATGGCGCTGCATTGCATGCTACTGTCACCGCGTTGAGTTTTGCACATTTATCCTGCAAACTTATTTTCCACAAGAGAAAAATTTTCATCTTAGAGTTTAGAAAAATTACTTCTAGAAAAGAAATCATGATATACATTATAATATTTAAAAGATTAACCGGTTTAATTATATTTACCCTCACAACTTTACATGGTAAACTTCTGAACATCATGCCTGAACATTCAAATGCAGATGCATGAATTGTATTCCACCTTAAATTTTTTGCAATTGCTGATCGAAAAAAGATCCCTAGAAGATACACATTTGCGTAAAAAATTTCGCTGTATTTAAGAAATGGTGTGACGTACAGAAATGCGGTTTCGACATATTTTTGCAAACTTCACTAAATAATGAAATGCTTCATCTCATATTTTCAAAATTTTGAATTTTAAGAAACTGGAAAGGGAGCATGGTGTGTAAATGAATCTGATATGAGTTGTCCAGAAACAGACTTCTATTCCAATACTACTACTAATTACGTCCAATATGTAAATCTAATTAAATAAATAATTAAAAGCTTTCAACATCATTATGGACGAATAATATTTTTATTTTTTGTGAATAGCTCCCAAAGTTTCGTGTTACTTGACCATCGGACGACGGCGTAAATCCACGTCGAAACGTTGTGAGCTATTTACAAAAAAAATAAAAAATATTATTCGTCCATAATGATGTCGTAAGCTTTTAATTATTTATTCTATTCCAATACGTTCAGTCAAATCTCAACTTTGTTTTCGATGTATTAATTTGTTCGTGAGTTATTGGGGGAACAAAATTCTTAACATATACACACACATATGATTGGACATCATCGACAAAATTTGAAAATACGTTCTTGGAGTCAATTCGTAAAGATCCGAAGAGATCTGGATATATTTTTCGACCGATTATAATACTATCCTTATACGTAGACATCGGAGGCCAAGAATGAGTTTGATTTGGGAAAAGAGGAGAGCAGAGGAATGCGGCGAATTCAATGGAAGGAACGAACGAACCATTTTCATACAGCATATATTTATTCTACACGTGGAGAAGATATGTGATAAATTTCGGTCAGGTGGAAATGGCGACGAGCCGGGAATCGAACCCGGGAGTCCTGTATTGCTCTCAGGGCAGTTACCCACTACACCACCCGTTCACCGTCTACAATTATACACCATGTCCACCCACACCTGACTTATCTCCTGTCTGGTGATGTCTCTTTGCTCATCCGGGTATTAGGTCTGAGTGAAAATGTTGTACAGTTCTGGAAGGTGAACGGATGGTGTAGTGGTTAACACCCTTGCGATCGAAGCAGGAGTCCCGGATTCGATTCCCGACTCGTCGCCATTTTCACCTGACCGAAAGTTATCCCATTTTTATATTCATCAGCATATGAGATAGAGCGAATAATTATCCAACATTTTACGAAAGGATGGAACTAACATAGATTCATGTTTCATCCTCGCAAGATTTTATGCGATTGACTACTCAGCTATATATAATACCCGTAAATTACTAATGGAACATTTTTATTACCGTGCATTAATTCGATAAAATTAGAAAATTCAATCTTCCGAAAATTTATATCCACAATTTACATTTAAGATATATCTTTCATTAATGGTAATTTTAAAACATAATCAATTTAAAGAAAAAGATTAAAAAATGAGATTACGCAGAGACTTCTAGTGATTAAAATCGCGAATTCTATATAATGGAAAAAATGTGACTCGTTAATATGTGGTGTTTGGTAAATGAAAATGAAATAGAAAATTTATAAAATCGACAGATAAAGATGGTATTGAAATGCCGCGAACTATCTGAAGTGTAAAGCGGATAACTTTTTTCCAATTCCTACACCATTATGTTTTTCATCTTAGAAGAGGGAGAATATTTAAATGAGATAGAATAATTATAATCTTCTAAAATGTCTACAAGTATCCTGAAGTAAGTATGTGCCGAAGGAAAAATGCATCAATTTGTTTCACGTGCCGAAGGGACTCTCCCACACAAAAAAAAAAATACTCGGTGTTTTTATCCTCCATTTAACATTGGAGACAGGAGTACGGGAGAAATTAACCCAATCAAGGGATTTCTTTACACTTAGTAGAAATAATTAGAAATTCTTGTTGCCCATACTTCTTGAATAATTCTTGTCAATTTCTGCAAGATTCAACACATCGTTGCCTCATTATTTAAACGCATATTCATTCACGGGAGAAGTTTTGATATTCGGCCAGGTGAAAATGGTGATGGGTCGGGATTCGAACCCGAGAACTCTGTTTTGATTGCAGGGGTGTCAACCAGTATACCACCCATTATCCTTCCACAATTATACACCATTTCCACGGAAGCATGACCAACCTTAACACTCGTGTGCGTATGGAACCGATACTTAAGCCCAGGCAACATAGTTTGTCGCCTGGGTTCACTTATTTCCTGTGTGGGATGTCTCTCAGGTCTTCTGGGGTAAGGATTATGTCAAAATAGTGTACAACCGTGGAAGGTGAACGGGTGGTGGAGAGGTCAATTTCCCTGAGATCAAAGTAGGAGTCTCGGGTTCCATTCTTGACTCGTCACCATTTCAACCTGGCAGAAAGTTTCACATCATCAATAGTCAGCATCTATTTACAGTAACTTGAAAAGTTGATATCAAGCAAATAAATGAGTCTAATGACTTATGGAGAGTAAACATGATTTTTAGAAAATTAAATTTATTAACCGGGGGAGGGAGCCTGAATTCAGTAGCGATGCTCGTTAAAACATTGAACAAAATGTTAACAGATAGAAAAAATGCAATACACTTGACTTCGATCAAAAACATCCGAACAAAAATGGTCTATTCTCTTTAGCTAAGTGGTTAAGCATATACGGTTAAAGTATGTAATAATTTTGACTCATTAAATTTTCTTACGTGGATTCATTTGCGTACAAATTGAATAATAATTTTGACTCATTACGTATTTTGTAATGAGATTTCGTCTTAACTGCGTTATGTACCGATTTTTCATACAAACTCTACCAACATGACAGTTAAAACATCGTCGGTGTTTCGAATAATAAGAAAAACTTTGCATATCCACTTTCAATATTTTTTTTCTATATTTTTTCTGTCTCTCAGATAAAGGACACCCATCTTACACAAACCTACATTTTTCATTCCGTATTTCTCCGAACCTCCTCAAATTACGGTAATATACGCTGTAACGATATATTTTTATTTGATGAATATTTTCATCAAAGCATAACGAGAAATTCGGAATGTGTGTGTTTTTTCTTTGATGTCGATAACTCAGAAATCGCTGAATACAACGTTACTATCGGACACATACGAAAATCTATCTATAAATACAATCGCTTTTGAAAACTGATTTTAAATTTCCTATTTTTATGAATGAAAACAAAATACGAATCTATTTTGAATTAATGTGTAACATTTTAGACTGAATAACGAAAGAGACGTAATTATTTATTTTTCTAATGTAATATTTGTATAATACCCCAGCTATCGTTACCCTTTAATGCACAGCAATCATTAATATACTTTATACGTGTTTACATCGGAGAAACTTTGGGAGATAATTTTCTATATTTCGATCTTTTATTCAGAACTTTTAGTTTCAACGGGACTCTAAAACTATCAGATTAACGGATATCTACTAATCCTTAATAAAATTTAATAATGAAAAACTGATTTACATATAAGAAATTCAGATTTTAGGAAAAGTAGAAAATAAACACAATTGCTCACGCATTTCACTGAAAGCTGCTGCAATGTCTCATAAAGATACCACCGTTATGGGCAAATTTTATTTTCTTGATTTCTGTTGTTTCTTAATTTTTAATACAAAGAAAGTGAATAAATACATGAAGAAAAATTGACCCATCGTCGTAGAGTGTCGCTTAGGTTTTAAAAATTTAATTTAATTTTTATTTCCTATTTTGTAATTGGATTTTATATATTTTGAAGAACGTATAATCTTATGCTTATGTACCTTCACGAACAACCGTTTTTGACAACTCTAAAAGTGGGTAAGAAAGTAGTTTATATTCAGTGTCTTTATTGAGAGGAAGAGGACTAAAATTTCTTTTTACAATTACCGATTTATAAGTTGAATGGTCTGCTTTTGACGGACGGGAATTGTTTTACATGTCTTCTTTAATTTTGTCTCTTTCTTTTATATCTCATCGTACTTTAAATTTCTAAAAATAAAGGTTTATCCACAGCTAATTTGAGATATACCAGTTACACATTTAAAAGTTTGAAGAGTATTGAATACAAAAGAAATTAAATATATTGGTTCTCTTCAAGCTCACGTTTAAAGGTGTATTTCTGTATCATTGCTTTTGTTATGACTATGTTTCTGAAGTTTCCATACTTATGAGGTTTCATAATTTGAACGTTACATATTGTGTATTCCTTGCTTTTCCTCGTGGTTCTTTATATTTTCCCTGTTCATCTATCTCTACACGGATTTTCTCGTTTAGTAATCATTTCTCTGCTCTTTTATCATGTGACTCCAAATTGGTGGAATGTGATCTCTTGTCAGTTTCTGACGAAAATAATTATGTTCGATGAGATGAGTTTACGCACACCACAGATTTTCTTGCAGACATATGTGTGATACTATATCTTGGTTTATGAAGTTATACAAAAAAAATTTTTTTTTGAAACGTTCTTCTCCATCTGGTTACGCCAGTAATTTCAGCTTGGATTCACATTATTAAAGTAATGCAAAAATATTTTTATGATATATAAAGAATTTGAAATAAGAAGCAGTTTAAATTCAGACATAATGAAAATGATAATAAAATAACGGAATTAAGGCTAAGTAGATTATGTACGTACGTGTGTGTGTTAAAAGTTTAAAAAATAATGAGAAATAGAACGAAAAACGCATAAAAATCGCTCACAAATTTAACGGAACCGTTTCGGTATCCAGCCTTTCTCAGCCTAGAGATTTTTTAAACTAAAATAGTACAATGCAATGTAAATCATTGATTCAAAGAGAAGTCAATGACGGATAAAGAGAGTCGAAAAATTCCGAGAAGAGTAAACGATAGGATATAAAGCATCTCTCATTTCCCGCAGGTCCGCTGAACGAGTGGACGTATGTTGAATGGGACTTTAAATCATGCATTCATTGCTTCGCCAAGCGCCAAACCACGACATAATGCTGCCTGTATTTTTTATGAGCGTCCATAAACTTTTCAAAACTATTGTCGGCGGCCGACGTTGGTGCTTTTGTGGGATGCACTACCTCTGTGTGCACCGGCAGTTGTCTCCTGGAGTGTTTGTTCGTAATGTTACTTCCCGGTTCCACAAATAATGAGAGGACTGCAATCGTCAAAATGGTTTTGTAATAACGGAAATTTTTTACAATAGTTCTGTTCCTACGTTTGATACTGATTGTATCACGTGTCGCTAGCGATTGTGTTCGTGACAATTCCAAATAATGACATCCTTTGAGTCTTTTTTTCGAAACTTTTGCATCTTTCTTCTTCACGTTGGACGGGTTTTTCTTCGGTTTTCCTTCGGGTAGAGGCGGATTTTCTAAAAAGACTCGCTAGGCAATGGCCTAGGGTGGAATCTATTGAAATAATTATTCACGAATTCAGTGTTAGTTAATAGTTACGATTTATTAACACTACTTTCCGAATGATTTATAGTTTGAATATAAATAATACGTACTTGTGAAATGACTTTTTTGTATTTTATTAAATGCAATATTTGTTGGTAATCTGTTAATACTATACATAAACATGTAATACATGTGCCGAACTATTTTTGTCGTTAGGAGTATGTTGAAATGTTAAATCCGCCTCTGCCTTAGGGCTCTTGATCGGAATTGATGGGACGATCCTTCGTTTGCTTCCGGAAAGTAAAGTTAGTTTATTGTCCTCCACGTGGTCAAAAGCAGTTTGTAACTGCTTTTTTGACAAAAACGTTTATGTATTATTATTTTGATGATACACTTAAAGTCTCTTAAAGTATGCTTCTTCTCACAGTTTTTCTGTAACTAATCTAATATGTGGAGATAAATATTTGTTTGGATATTTTATAAGTTATCCACTACGAAAATTACCTGTTGATACATTTTTAGGGGTCGTCCATAAAATACGTTCCCCATAATTGGCAATTTTCTTATCTCCCTCCCCCCTTCGTAACATGGCTCAAAGACGAAACCGTCCAACCCCCCCTCGGTGAACGACTTAAATTTATAAAGTACTCCCTGGTTTTGAGAAAAAATAATGATACAATATTTTTGTAATTTGTTCAAACATTTTTCATATTTAAACACTAGTTTCATAAAGATGAGTTAAAAACGTTAAAATATTTTATTTTATTTTATTTTGTTTAAATACTGTTTATATTATTTTATTTGATTATTGTAATTTTCGTGATCTTGAATGTCTATATGATAATATGATTCTCTATGAACGAACAAATCTTCGTGATCCTTTCTTCCGCCATTGATTTATCATACATAAACTTAACGCTCAATGGGACCGCATCTGAAAGCGAACATATTTTATGGATTACCTCTTATCGAACTTGATGCAATTGTATGAAATGGACTTGGAGTCCAGTACGCTATTTTAAATTTTTACCCATCTCTAGAGAACAGAAATTAATGTGATTTTTTTTCAGTCACATTTTAGGCGGGTAATAGCAATTCATTTACCGTAGGACGGCTATTTTGTGCGAAGATACTGTCTCTGTATTAATCTCCTTGCACTTTACTTGTATGAAGCGTCAGCTAAGGAACCAATACAAAACTTCGGGCAACGTTGGGCGCGTACAACTAGCTTCTATAAAAATGCATTGGGAAATCAATGATCATCAAACCCTTCGTGCTAAAAGCAGGCGAAGAAAAAATTTTTTTTTTGTATATTTTGTGTTTTAAACTGGGATGTACTACATCAAGAAATTTTCAATATATTTACATAAATGGAAAATACGTTATCTCTTGTAAAATTGAGAGAATCTAGAGTAATACAGAACAAACCATTTTGTTCAACCGATGGTTATTTTTGCTGGGTCTCAAAATGTTATGCGGGTGAAACAGGGTTCTTAACTATAAAATGGATAAAAAGATATAAATGTCTTATATAACTTCCGTATTGGATAGTCAAGTTTTTTAATATTCATGTAATTTTGAATGATTTGGAAAAGAAAAATAATGCAGACATTCATTTGAAGAAGCTTGCAATTATGTTACATACCGAGCATTATTTTGTCTGTGCATATCGCGTTGAGCAGATACTGATCTGTTTCAATAATGAAGATGAATTCCAAACCTCGTCGCTGTGCATTTCCCTATGACCTTAGACTTCGCTTTACGTATAGTAGCGGTATTGCCTAATACTGCATGGAATCCATTACGCATGTTTGGTTTACTGTAGGAGTATTTGATCACAAGTAAGCGCAAACAGTTATATCAGTGAAGCCAAATAGTTCTCCCTCACTACTCTATTCCAAACGGCAGCGAATGAAATTGGTTATGCAATCTCTCCTTTTCTCTTCTGTTCATAGATGCGTTTCTATGATTATTTTGGTTTAAGATACATATGATAGCCATTTGTGCAATAATAATCAAGGGTATCTTTTATCTTATATGAGAAAATAATTATTTTTCGATTATTGCAGAACGGCTCCATTCTAACACTATGTATTTCCTAAATAAAAATGATGACATTCTTTATGTATTTTTAATTTCAGAAACAGCAATTCAAAATTATTTATTTGTCAAAAAAATTTAACAAAAAAGATTTGTCAAAAAAGAACAAACATAAATAAAAATCTTTCAGAATTTTTCGCTTAATTGACATCCAAATTCACATATGAGTCAGAAAAACCTACCGGGTTAAATTTGACCCAAGTGTACCTTAAATGAAGCAAGAAATACTACCAGTTGAGGAATATAAATACAAGTATACATTATACTTCTGTTCATAGTTGCGTATCTATGATCCTATACATCGTATGCGCGTATAGAAATTACTGCTTCAATTATTACAACAATATTATTTTGTTTCTATTTTACTGTGTGTTTCTCGGTATTGCTCTTGTCTAAAATTTCATTTTGAGAAATATTTTTTATCTCCTTTAATCTCCGAAACTGACAATTTTTGGAACTAGCTTAAACAACAGCATTTCCCGAATACTATACAATATTTTGAATTTTTACAGTTTACCCTAAAAAAGCATCTTATTACAAATTATGCTAAAATTGTAAATATACTTCAAAAACATTATTGGAAATTAAAACACTCCAGTTCTTCACGGTATTTATTCTTGAGATTGATCAATAACCGAAATGGTTGTTTGGTTACCGATTACGGAAATCGTGCCTGTTACGTGAGTGGAAAAATCAGTCGAGGGGAGAAAATCTATTGTTTTATTTTGCTTAAAGTGCTAGACATAGAATGAAACTCTCACATTATCTCAAAACATAATTTTAAAAAAACTAATCGAGGTATTATTTCGTTTCTTTAGGAAGAAATCTTCGAATATATATGCTACAAATAATTCATTCAACAGATGCAAGCAAATAGTTGAACATTTGGAAAAGAATGTTTCTGACGAAGAATTCAAAAACAAAGATGTTCCATATAAAGCAAGAAATTTATAAATGAAAAAAAAAACGTCAATGTAATCGATATTCCGTACATTACTGTATTTTTCTGCCGTCAACTTTATACTATCTTCACTCTATATGATTTTAGTTAGATTCCGTTACAAGTTTTATTCAACACAAGTCCAGTAAATATTGTGTTTGCAAGATGTGTTGGAAACAAAGGACGTGTTGCTGCGTCGTCAGATTGCACTTTGTACATTCATTTCATTGGTTGAGGTAGCTTGAGATATTATTATTATTATTATTATATTATTTTGCTACGTTGTCAACACATCCGCCTCGTCTACGATGCATGTTAAACACGCTTTCTTATTTACAAACTCTACAATAGACTGTTCCAGAAGAATGAAGTATAAAATAATTGATTTCTCTCGTAGTATATTTTATAGGGTGACAACTGGTTTTGAAATGAAGAAAATTGGATGAAATTTAGAGGTCGTGCAAGTCTAAAATGTGTGTTTAAAAAATAATTTTGTAATAACCGTGTTAAAATGTTGTAACTTTCTTCAAATACATCGAAACTTTAGGATTCTTTCTACAATTTTGATAAAAATAATACATTTTTTCATTCATTACAATGAATTTCACTTGAGAAACGTGGATGAACAACATCCGTTACGCTCATGATGCAGTTCTGATCTCTGACAATATGGAAGACTTGCACCGATTGGTCAACCTAGTTGGAAAATATCGTGCGTCAGTGGGCATGAACATAAATACTAAAAAGACTAATTTGGTGAAAATCACAAAGAATCCAAATGAATTTGAAAACTCCGATATAATAATTAATTATATGAAAATAGAAAGAATAAGCAAATTTAAGTACCTAGGCACATGGCTTTTTGACAGCAGGATATCGGACAATGAAATTAAGTGTCGCAATGAACGAGCTCGACAAGCGTTTCTAAACTTTAGAAGGGTGTTTCGCTGCTTGGACTTCGATATTAACTTGAGATTGAGATTCTTAAATTGCTACGTTTGGTCGATACTTCTTTCTGGGATGTAAGGTTGGAGCGAATGTCATTCATAAATTAGAGGTATTCGAGTTGTGGCTGTATCGCAGAATGCTCATAATACCTTGAACAGCGAGAATGACACATGAAGTTTTGGCACGGATTAATAAAAAAGCGAGAGCTGCTAACTACTTTTAAGAAGAGAAAAATTGCATATTTGGGACATATCACGCGATATGAAAAATATCAGAATTTGCAATTAATAATGAGAGAGAGGAGTTGGGAGAAGGAGAAATGTAGAGCATTGGACAGAACTGCATGATGTGCAGACACTAATCCACACCGCAAAGGAGTGGGTTGAAATGAAAAATGTGATCGCAAACATCCATTAGTGGATATGCATCTGAAGAAGAAGAAGACGAAGAAAAGTATTCGTTTACTTGCAGTCCTAAAATGTGACATACATTGAATTATTTTTCAGAAAAGTATTTGCGATTAATAATGAGAGAGAGAGAGGAGTCGGAAGAAGGAGAAATGTAAAGCATTGGAGAGAACTGCATGATGTGTAGATACTAATCCACACCGCAGAGGAGTGGGTTGAAATGAAAAATGTGATCGCAAACATCCATTAGTACATATGCAACTGAAGAAGAAGAAGACGAAGAAAAGTATTCGTTTACTTGCAGTCCTAAAATGTGACATACATTGAATTATTTTTCAGAAAAGTAAATTTTAATGTCAATTTTTCTCAGGATGCCTCTACAATGTTCACAGTTGAAATTTTGGTTGTCAAGATCACTCTATAAAGATACATTTTTTTTGGAACAGTCTACTCTTCAACAAACGTTTTTGTTTACATTCATCCGTCATCATACCTATCACTGTTACAGATTCCTTGAATTTCTTAATTTCGTCCATGTCCTTTATTAACTGTGCCTTAACATCCATCACACCCTTAGATATCTGAAATAGCAAGTACTCCCATCGCTCCTCACCGTATATTGCACTATAGTGTAAGTCGCGCTACATAACTCCTGCTCTGTCTGCCCAGCCGAAAGTGAAAACCGAAAACCTGGTACCGGGGTAAAAGAGGGGAAATAAACGCTATTCTGGAAACATTTTTCATTCCGAGCGAAGGGTCTTCAGGATTTCCCCACCGACCACGAAAGAACAATGAAGGGTATAGTGTAAGAGGCGGAGAAGCTGTTGTCGTGGAAGATGTGACCAATCCCACCCCATTTGCAGACCCAGCCGTAGTTCGCAGTCTGGCTAGTAGCTTCCAGGCGAGAGCGGGAGTTATATCGCGCACCTTATATATGCTCTGGGTCTTCATCTCCTCCTTGACACATATCCCTTCGTCTCTAGCTTGTGTTAATCGATTTTCAAAATTTCTTTGTTATGTATACAGAAACTCTNCCCCACCGACCACGAAAGAACAATGAAGGGTATAGTGTAAGAGGCGGAGAAGCCGTTGTCGTGGAAGATGTGACCAATCCCACCCCATTTGCAGACCCAGCCGTAGTTCGCAGTCTGGCTAGTAGCTTCCGGGCGAGAGCGGGAGTTATATCGCGCACCTTATATATGCTCTGGGTCTTCATCTCCTCCTTGACAAACACATCCCTTCGTCTCTAGCTTGTGTTAATCGATTTTCAAAATTCCTTGTTATGTATACTGAAACTCGCATATACGCTAATCGAGATCTCTCTGGATCAACACGCTTCTGCACCCAGTGAAGGAAGCCAATATTAAACAGCGCACTTCGTGAAGACGTAGCAGGATCCCTGGTAACTAGCTTTCCTTGTAATTATAAGAGTTTACCAAACTTACTTAAAGGGCTTGAAGCGATGCACACATTTACTTAAAGTGGCAGTGGTTTTAATTTTTATATATCTTTTTTAATATTCACTCTCATCGCTTTCTTTCGTTCAGAAGTGTAGTAGAGTTTAAATAGACCACATTCTCAAAAATTAAAAACTTTTTCGTTTATTGATATAGGATGGGGATAGCAATGTAGTTGATTTTTAGAAATGTCACGGGTATTAAATTTCATGAAAACTGTAATTACAGTCCTTGCACTGAAAGAAATGTTACGAGATGTAATCAATGGAGCGAAAGTTTGGTGTTGCCATGTCTACTGCGGGGAGTGGCTTAGTATAGTTCCACCCATTCTAGACAGCATGCCGTGGCTCCCAGACCAAGGTTACTATGTTCGGTGGAAAAGCAGCTTCCTTGCGGGAAAGGTTAGAGATGAAGCTCTCTGTCCTTCACTGCTGGCATATCTATTATTGCCGGTTTTGCGATATGATGTGATGTAGGCGGCTGCTTCAAACGTAAACTCACTAAGATTGCGCTCACACGAGAAAAAAAGGCCGAGTGCTTACACCGAGAGTCGGCCATCTTCATTACTGGCATTGGCTTTTCAACTTTCGCGTCGTCTTTAAACTCCCCCTCTGTTCTTTTTCTTTCCTTGCGAGCACTGTAGTAGTTTCCATCAATACAAACCTCTTTGAAGTATATGTATAGTCAAATTTCGAAGAGACGGTTTAGAATGTAGTTTGTTTTACTTGTGTATACATGTTTAATGTAACGAACTGATACATTTTCTAATTTGAGTATCATAACGTTTCACGTTGTAAATTGTGAAAGTTATCTCTTGTTTTCCTTTGGAAAAAAATTACCATTTCCTTATCTTCTGTATTTTTTAATCAATATCCCAACCTTAGAAAACATTTATGTGAGGTTTTGAAGGAAAAAAATGAGAGAGATCCTTTCGATGCAACCTGAAATTTTCATGGAGCTCATAAAGAAAGTTTGAAGGATATTTTAATAAACTGATTTAAGGCAGTCTTCTTTTGAGACGCCTTATTCCTCAGGGAAAGTTATAAATTTATATTACGAGAATACTTTTCTTT
>NNCF01128194.1:236786-251634 GCA_002313205.1 Laupala kohalensis | reverse complement strand
GATTTTTTTACAATAAATTATTTATTTCTAGCCTTGCTATTTGTCTTAAACATTTTTAAATGTTTTTTATTGCAAATTAATCTTTTTTAGCATAAAAATAGCGTGAGGATTGTTGTGTATGAAGAAACTGAAACAATGTGCTGTAATTTACAGAAAAGTTTAAAACATGAAATTTTAAAAATTTAGTACTGAAATGATATTTTTGACTTTTGTGGTGTTAAAGGGGATTGAAGGCTTTTAGGAAGAGTCTTCTCCATTTTTTTTGTTTTTGAGGAAGTGCTCTTTCGTCGAAATTTCTTACATCAGGTTAAAAAATACTGCTAACGATATATGACATAACTCCAGTAATGTTAATAATCTAAATGGTAAAAAAATGTACAGTGGTTTTATTATTTTTGTATTTTCTCCGATATTACGGAGATCCTCTTTAACTGGTTCATAATGAATATTTTGACGATTAAGGTGGGACCCGCACTTAATCCAAGTTCGTCAAATCACGGAGCCGTATAATTGTTTTCTTTATTCTTCTTCCATTTGTTTTAAAATACAATAATATGAATAATAACAAATAAAAAACATGATTTAATTTGTATCTAATTTGTGTTAACAATTTTTTACAAACAATATTCAGGAAGTCGCTTGACTCGATTGAAATGTATAACAATATGTACAAACATGGCGGTCCAGCACAACGGTTTCGTATTTTTTTCCTTCTCACCGCAGAAAAAGTTTAATAGTATTCTCAAATGACCTATAGATAAAAGTAATGAAAAAATACAACGAAAAATTTACAACAAATCAAAGTTAAATTCCATCACTTTAAAAGTTGGTCTTTTAATTAAAAATACGTGTTTTCTCCATAAGACGCCATGCGTTGCAACATTAATTATAATTGCAATTTTGTCACTAAAAATATGTTTTTCTAGTTAAAATCACAATAAGTACATGCAACTCTGTTTATTTACACCGATTTGAAATATTTTATTGATTTAATTCTACTTGGGCTAGTAGTACCTTAAGTCCCGTTCAAAGGCAATACAAATTTGATCGACAGTCAAATGTTTGAAATATTATTTTATTTCTAATTTGTTTTGAGACAATACCACTATTAATGCTTGAAACGTAATCACATTTATCGGATATCCATCCTTAGAATCAAGTCAGTCTCAGTTTGTTTTATTGACATCTGTAATGTAATTAAATAAACTAAAATTGACTACTCGAACATTCCTGCGTGATTGGACGCGATAAGCAGACAAAAAACTATAACTGACAACTTATCATTGGAAAATATTACAGTAATCAGATTTTATAAATGCATTTCCAAATCTCGTTTTGAATACATGCCAAATCAAATATAGACGTTACATTGCCTTTAGTAGTTAGATTTTATGAATTGAACACGCATTGAAGAAAAAATATGAACCAGAACAGCGAGGAATCCACACACACACACACACAAACCTGAAAAAAATATTTAAATATTGATAATATTTTCTTGAGCGATAAATATGCCACACTCTTGGCCGACGCATCCTTGTGTGATCTGTGTATTTACCAGTGAGGCAGACAGTTCAGAAACGGAAGTAAGAAATTAAATTTTTCAGGAAAAAATGTACTTATCCCTTTTGGGAGACCTACAGATTCCCCGTTATCAAATCAAATTACTCATTGGAAACCCCTTCGTATATCCTTAACTTCATGTCTATGACACAGTTGAGAAAACCAGTTTTCATTGGCGCTGTTATTCTTCTTCGATTTTTCTCTCCCTCTTTCTTATCTTTAGAGGTCAATTTGTTCTTCTTCTTTGCCTGATTATTCTTTGGTTTTCAGCTTTGGTCAAATAATCTCCATTTTGGATGGTTTTGTGAGGGGCTATTTATTGAGCAGCAATCCGAGCGAGTATATATAAAACTGTCAGTTTTACATTGAATATAGTTGTTGGTAATAAAAAAATAAATACAGGGTAAGAACATAAAGTGCAAATGCGCATGTCAATCAGCTTCAATTTGAACGTTCAATGATGTTATCTCGACGATAAAGTAACTTTTTCGACTGGTCAATACGGCTCACATATGCCCTAAATGGTGGTTGACAACATTTAAAAGAAACCTTTCTAACATATTTGTGGCCGAATATACACAAAACTGACTGAGAGTCGGTACGGCTAATGAGAAATTACATGGGCACACAAAAAACAAAAATTGCTCTGTGTATCCTTAAGTATTTTGACACTTTAAATATCAATATAAATTCAAAATTACTCCGTCACGCCTAGTTTTTTAATCACGAAAAATCGCTTAAATACAGAAAATAATTGGTCTGTACCAAAGATTAAAGCTGTCTATGTATTTCTAAGTGTCGAATGTTAATCCGGGACCAGAATTCTTTCACTACCCTCTATTTTTCTTTATTTAGGGGGTGATTTTTCGCGATTTAAGAGGGGGAGCGTAACAGCAATTCTGAATGCGTATTCGGATTAAGCGCGTCAAAATACATAAGGATACATAGGTCTAGTCTTTGTATCAGATCAAATATTTTGATGTCCCTGTGTTATTTTAATCTTCTTGAGAGAAAAATTCAGACTTACTATCACAATAAAATAAGTTCTGCAAAACACAACCTACTGTTTCATGTGACGTCATCCATGGGAGCGATGTGACCGAGGTGTATCACACGTTATCACTCACGTACTCCTTCTTCTGTTAATCGACCATTTCGCGGGGATATTAACAGCTAGAGGTAGAGACGGGACATAATACCTCCGATACATCTAAAAATTTGAGGAAGTACATTTGACGATTAGAATTTCTATTCGTACGTCTCAACAAAGCTCCTGGAATAATGTTCCATTGGTAGGAATTATTTGCACTAAGCAAAATTAAATTTAGAGGAAGCATCCGGAAATTTTTTATTGTCAATTTTCTGAGATGAGAATGGGAAACAGGTTTTTGAGTGTTAAAAATTGCTCAATTGGAATGACAAAACAGCGATCTATAAGAACACAGCTATTGTAATACAAAAAAATGGGGTAATAGGAAATCGATTCGTAAGTACCAAGCCCCACGTTGCGGCGTCAATTGTAAAATAATAAAATATGGGGTGCAAATAATTACTGCACTTACCTAGCCCACTCGGCACGTACTTTCTGGGATAATAAATTTCCTGCTGCTATATAGTTGCTAGGAGAGGATCGGGGTTCGACCGATAATTTACGTGAAATACACATTAATTTTTCGTGAAGAAAACACAGCTTTTATAAAATAATGATTTAATCATTACTACCCAAAAATACAAAATACAACGTTGCTTCTCATTGTTCCCCTTTAAGCACTTCCCCTAAAATGACATGCAACTAAATACGTCCTAGTTATACATTACTGACTTTATCACTTTAACAGAACGAGTCCGTTTGAATATATTTTAAAGTTTAGACTCATTAACATCGTTTATCATACAAGTGTTACCACAGTTCATTATCGAAGCTCTTCTTCACATAAAGTTTCTCAACAATAAAAGTCACAATTTGCCGCAAGAATCTGTGGCATACTTTTGTTGTCACTTGATGAAGTTTTCGATTGCACATTATAAGGTGAACAAGGTACCAATAATGACCTTTCAAAGAATTACTTTACAAATAATGTGAAATACAACAGCAACCGTCGTGGGGTGTCGTTGACCTTCGGAAGGCGTGGATGCCCTGATTCCACGTCTCCCCGCTGTGATCCCGCCCGAACCAAAGCCCTTCCAGATTAATTGCTGTCACCATACCAGTTCGAACCCCTCACCGGACGTTGGATATTGGTCGAAGTCATCTTAAGTGAAACTTGATGAATACTCCCATAATAATTAATTTCGCCACTCTTAATAAAGTCAAATTGTTCATCACTCGCCAGATCATTGGGTTAACCGGTCCGTTCATTAATATCAGTTACACTCTCAGAATAAAAACAATGTTCTAGACTAAACCGATGCATCACTAATAATGCATTGACGCCCTAAATGTCTCTTCAATAGAATATGATTGTTCTGATGAAACACAAAATCACAAACCGTAATCACGATCGAAAATCAAGGTTAAAATCCTCGTAATAATGTTCATAATGAATGTATTGATCGTAATGATCAACCTCAAGTCAAAAGTCTCGTAACAATGATCACAATGAACGTAATGCAAATACTGATAATAGTGATCTGGAAACGTCTCGGCACCAACCTTAAATAATCAACTCCCCACTTCTCTGAGGGAACTCGGCAACGAAGCTCCCCCAACGCTGACGTCATTGCTAAATTTTAGCAAATTCCTAACAATTTTTCACTTACTTCCTTCAATTGCTTGAAATTTTCGTGACGTGGTTGTTTATCAACCAATAACGAAGCTTGTTTCAACTATCACCACTTCGTCTTGTAATTTGGTATTTCTCCTAAATTGATAACTAATTTACGATTCCAGGGTTTGTGACCCACTTATCTCACAATGGTCTAATTATTCTATTAAGAAAATTCCATTTCTCTGTCCCCTGCAAAATAACACCAAACTTTGACGTGTCTGCTGACCATCATCATACCTTTCTTGAAGTCAAGAATATACAGTATATTCTTGTTATAGAAGTCCAAAATGTGAATAATAAAAAAATACAAAATATTTCTTTAATAGCGGTGTAATGAAACATTTTATCTCCTTCCGATTTACCCGCCGCACGATGTCTTCCAAATATGGGCGCCGTTTCAAATAGACCTACGATTGGTGGANGCAAGAGGAGAGAGCCGTTGCAAACCTAACAGATCCAAAACTGGTCAGAGCGTAGGACTTAGAAAAATAAATGGGCCCTTTTATGTTATCAGTATTGTACAATCGTCACCCATCCATTCTCCCTGTCTTTTCTTAGGGTTTTAACTTTGAGATCTCCATCGATCAACTTCAACTAATTGGGTCTCCCTCTTTCGAAGGGTCTCCGAACAGACCTCCATTCATTCTTTTACTAAACGCAACTTATTTGTATTTTTCCTATGATTTCTCGCAATATCACAACTACTTGTTTGTTCCTCCTTTCCACAGCGTCTGAAAATTCACTCCTAACAATAACTGTCCTTCCCCTTCCATTATTTTATCTTGAAACATACCAGATATTTTCCCAAAATTACTAAAACATGTTATGTAAGGTTACAACCAAATGTTTTGTCGTGTACCCTGGGCAGCGCCTGTCCGCTTGCTCGAGTGAGGGTCACCTCCCCATCCCACAAATCTTTTGTTAACAACTCGACAGAAAGCAGACTTTTCTGAAAACCCATAGCTACTTGCCTGCGTCGTTTGAAGGGTTTTTGTTAAGATTCGTTTTATTTTCGCACCTGCTTGGACTCGCAAATACTAGATTTCTTCCATTTATTTCAAGGCTTTTATGAAAAAAATACTGAAATTAATAATTTATTACACTATATATAATTTGGAGAGTCCTGGTGTACTCTTTAGCATGCCGCGTTAAGTGTAGTTATTCTTAACCGAAATATTTAATAAAAACTTTGTAAAAATCATACATTGTAAATAACTTTTTACGATCAAAAGCTTATGAAAAAGTGTTAAAAAATTAGGCTAGTTTTGGTTGAATGTGATTTATATTTTAATTATTTTTAGTGACAAAATATTTTATTTAATCATGCCTTAATACTCTATACCCGCATGCAAAGTTTATATTTTGGATATTTAAGGCATGTCGTGCATACCAATTTTTCCCTTACAAATCTTCTCGTATGGTCGATTTTTATTGAGGTAATGATAATATTTCATGAAGAAAGCAAGCACAGTGCATAGAATCTTGTTCTCTACTCTAAATAGAAACAAATCAAAGCAATGAACAATTAAAGACGCAACCGACTTCTTGTTCGTGCGCAGATGTATAACAGATTGCATAAGCGTGCGCCTTGAAGATGGTCGCGTGAGGGTAGAACTAAAAAATTCCTCTATTGACCGGACGTGGATAGTTCCACTATTTCTCTTTTATTTTATATTTTTCTTACTTTACTGTTATATGAGTATTGTAATCTTGGAAGTTTTCGTTTGAAATTTCTTCACATCTGTACGGATTGGCTCCATGAGAGTCAATTTTCAAATTTTCGAAATACGTTCCAAGGAGTGTATATTTGTGAATAATTTCATTCTCTCGATTACTCACGATCAAATTGTTGCAACGAAACCAAACTCTTTTGGAATGGAAGCTTATTTTTGGACAGGTCACTTCAATTTTAAAATATCAAAATTGTGAGGAAAAAAACATAAATGCGTCTAAATTCAACAAGAAATTATATCTAAAGAAAAGTGGAGGTGCTTTCTTTGAATTAAGCCAACGTGGGAGCTGCAAAGAATTCAAATATCGTGTATTTAACTTTGTAGTTTACAAGGTAACTGTCAATCTTTTTAAGTTCTTGAGTGTAAATTGTTTTATACAGATTGAACTGATAAATGTCACCGCTGATTGATAATTTTAATGTGTTTATTACGATAATTGATAACTATACTGAATGTAGGTTTCATTATTGTAGTACACTTTCTTCGTGATATTTTTGTTAAGAAGGAATATTGGATTGTTTAGTGGGGCACTCTGCAGATTAAACATTTTAGATATACAAAAATAACAACAGAAACATCTTTGTCAAATACACAAAACTTACACAATTTTAAACTACAATTATCTATAAAATATGATCTGAGAAAGAAAACGCTTGAGAAAAGAAGAATATATCTAGGTTTTGCTTATCCCTACAATCATTCCGATGTCTGTTGAAATAATAAATCTTGAATTTAGTTTTATTTTAATAGTTTCGATTATTAAACCAATATTTTGCATTTGATAATAATACGAACTTGCAAAGTATATTCTTTGTGTTTTATTAAATACAAATTTAATGATATGTTATAACACGCACCGAGTTACTTTATTCTTATCTTAGGTGTGTTTTAGAATTTTATATTCGAAATGTTATTCCCGAAGTGACTTCGGGAGCTTGATCGGCATTGATGGAATGGTCCCTTGCTTGTAAATTAGTTTATTGTCTTCCCTGTGGACGTTGGCATTTAATAACTGCTTTTTTGACATTAAATCTATTTATTTGTTTCTTAAAATATGTGTTGCAATTGTGAATAATTGTGTGATTCACGAGATTAGAAATTGCAAAATTAAAAAAAAAAAAATGTACGTGTTTTCTGTTCGATAACTACAACGTTATAACATTTTTCTTCCCCGAGTGATTTAGTTCCATACACGAACGATGACTTAAACCTGAGAGGGAGGTATCGGAAAGCGCGAGTTGTGTAAATGTTGATGCTGCACTATCTCCGAGTGCTGGCTGAGCTGAGCCAACACGCAACGAAAGGAGGAACGGCGGCTCGGAAATTAAAGGGCAGGGAAACGAGGAAGTAATGAGACCGAAACGAGGCCCTCAGGGACAAGCCACCCTCGCCCTCACTCTTCCTCCATCCTCATCTTGCCGTAATGGACGAGGACGTTGCCTCCTGAAACCAATGCGAAATAAAATGGTGGATTCGATATAATGAAAGCCTCAGGGATTGAAAAAAGACTTCGAAGCGTTGATCCGAAATAACGAGGATCCTTTAATCACACATTTGTGCCTGCAAACACAAATTGTTGTAATTTGTATTATATTTCGGGCAAAAGAGATACTTAATTGATCTGAAATCATATCTTCGTATTTTTCCTTTTTCACTTTATAGTATTTCTCTTCTTCGCATAAGATTCTCCTTTTCCTCATTTCAATATCTTTTTCGTATATTTGGACTCAGAACGCGGTGGCGTAATGGTAACATCGTTGTTCTTACAGTACCGCTGAGCGTGGGAGCGAACCAAACAAAGGGAGGTTTTCAACTGGGGTTTCCCTCACCCAGTTGTTTCGTTGCGTCACGTTTCCGAGACATCCAAAATTTTATCTTCACTTTTTCCTTAGATCAAATTAGGAGGAACAGGTGGTACTTGATGACCTGAGACAAAAATAAAATATAAATGCTCATTTTCGTATGATTTATTATTACGATTCGTAGAAAGAATTCTAATTAAAAAATGTTCGCCCTGAGATATACATACATGAATTCTGTAAAAAAAGTTGAATTATTTCCGTTTAATGATATTAACTTAAATGAAAATAGCTGACGGGAGCGGGATTCAAACCCGGAAAATTCCGGTTAGTGCGCTGAGACGCTACTACTGTGATCTACGATATTCACTCAACGTGCGACCTTAGAGTAACCCAGAGACATCAGATGTAATCTCGTTCGAGATACTGTCCTCATTTGGGGTAACTTCCATACGGAACACTGAATTGCGTTCAGAAATTCTCCCATATTTGGAGGTTCACAAACATACACACAATTTCTTAAATTACGGATATCCACACCGCAGGATAATAGAGTAATGATGTTATTGATGTAATATTGAATGAAAATGGGTGACCGTCTCCCATTTTTATATTATAAAACATCATTAATCTGATACCTCATTGTGTGGTTTACCGCAATGTCAAAGATTATGGGTTTGTTAGTTTATATTTCTCAACATTCTGAATGTGTATCATTTATTTCTTTTGAACCTTATATTTCATACGTATAGTCAAAAATTTCGACGTAAAAAAAAATTCCCCCTCCTTTAAAAATATTTTCAAAAATCCAACATTTTAAAACCCTAACGTCCTATAAAATCATTCTAAACACTAATAACACAGCGACTTAAGGTGATGATTTCAACCTAACTATAGAACGTAGAACTGTGTTCTGTAGGAAAATATCGGTGTGGAACTTAGTCCGTGTTTTCTTAGATAAAGTTCTTTAACTATAAATCAATTGGAATTGCGTAATGCAGCTATTATGAGTAAGATGTATGGGTAGTGTCATTCCTTGACGTTATATGTTATGTAACAACCATTATAATTCTACTATCAATAGAATATTTGTATTATATCATAATAACATGTACTTCCACCGCTACAATCATCTACCAAACATAAAGCTAACAATATTTCGTAGAAAAAGTAATTTTGGAGCGATATCTTACTATAATATTTCTTTCCGTTATCAATTTTTAAATTCACTATAAATATTCTTATGCCACGAACGCGAATTATAGTGTTTTCAAACCTGCTAACTTAATTTCTTTTACCTCAATGTTCATGTACACATTAAGTTTGATGATAAATTGACTAATAGAACAAGTGAATTTGAGAGATTTTTGTATGTTGCTACATGCGTTAATTGCAAGTAATTTGAATTTTATTCCGTTTTATCATGCTCATACACTTTTTCTTCCAGCGTATTGAGAATATTTTTTTAAAAATTGTATTTGTACTATTTCTTTCATTTTTTTTCAATTGGTTTATCCTTTATCCCGGTCCCTGGACTCGAAGGTCATTACCCGGGTTCTCATTCGTCTCCCTTTCATATGATCTCTTTCTCTCGTAATATTACCTGACATGCGCAACAACTATCCAACATCTGTTTTCAATGCTTGCCTTACACACATCATTATTGTTATAATCTCTTGAAATTTTCCAAAAATTTCTTCATTTCGTATACGATTATGCCAATTTTCGGATTATGAACTCCTTCCTTTTTCATAAATAGTAATAATTCTTGTCTTTCCTTGTCATTATATTTAAAGTCGAATATTATTTGGTTAACGTCTTCCGTACCTTCTCCATATAAAAAAATATCACTGTCAATTAACTTTATTTTGTATAAATATTTATTCATGTCCCCATGTCCTTTCATTTATTCATCTTCTTTGAGTACGTGGATATATCCGATTAATTCAATTAATTCTACCGTTCGCGCTAAGAAGCTCGGTTCACTAAAAGCGATTCGCGTATACGCGTTCTAATTCTGTTTCAAACGAAGCCATATATATTCGCGCATACTTCGATTCTATTTCTGTGATTCCATCATGGCGTCACTTCATTTGAGTGGGAATGTGGAACACAATTTTTCTCTTGGCTAACGCAACACTCCGCACAACGACCTGGATTCACATTTTTCTCTCTCTCTCATTTTTAAATTGGAGTTATTATTCTCCATTCAAAATATTTAATTGAGTTCCACTTCTAGCCAAATAGTTTTGAGGAATTGAAACACGTAAATAAAAAAAGGTTCTATGGTAATCGATGTAAGTGCTTTCTGTCGACAGTTAAATGCCACGATGGTCAGAAGACAGCAAGATGGCGTGGGCACTTAAATCGTTGCGAGGCTGACATGTATTATGGAAAAATCGATAATATTTGGGTAAATCGATAAAATAATATACTCACTGATTACCCGGCGTCGCCAGGGATTTTTCTTAGACTAATCTTTTTTACTCGGAAAAAATAAATAAAATCAATCTATATTGTAAAAGCGAAATACATTTATTTACTGGTTTTTACTTTACTTACTGGCTTACATTTACGGTATCTTAATTTTTCACATTGATCATAATATAAATTTAATACAAAACTTGACTGTATACAATACTCCATCTTGTGGGAGCCGCGCCGGTCGAATTTTCGCTTCCGTGGCATGGCGCGGCTGCACAATTTCATTAAAATTCTTGTAAAATCTAAACTATTCGTCGAAATTTTACGATTTACAGACCTTTAATTTATCTTTGTAAAATGCACAAAACAAATAATCCAATGAATTTGATGATTGATTTTTCCTTCTTAAATTGATGTATTTCAAAACTTCTATTTTAAATAACGTTTCATCGATAATTAAGGTTAATTTTTGTAGATAGACAAATAGTGTCGCGGACTATTTTGTAGAACTCTTTGAGACCAACAATATTGCCATTCAAGGTTGTCACCTATTTCTAATAGTTTAAGCAGCGTAATGTAACTCTTTTCTTTTTTCGATTTTATCGACATTTACCGTCAAAACTATTTCTATCATTCTTATCACACATTTAATTATATAAGTCAGTTAATGTTCATCCTGGACATCTATAACACCTTCTTGTCAAATTTCATCACAATCGGTTCTGTGGTGATCCGGTAGCAAACAGACAGACACACTTTCGCGTTACATACCAGAAAATAAAAATTCGACTTATACAGATTTATTTTACTACGTTTGTATTGTACATTATTACATGTATAAAGATTATTTTATGGTAAAGGGACAACTTGAAAATATGCACATATTAAAGGAAATCTGTAATTTTCTTTTGAGTCAAGGAATTAACACAATTGATAATTCAATTGTATTTTTGATTACAAACAAAGCACTAGATATATTGTCCTCGAAATCACTACATCTTTCAATGAAAGTACGAAATCATTTTTGGAATTGGTTATTGACGACAATGAAAGTATTGCTTGTAGCTAAAGAGTCTTGCAAAAAGAGTTTCGATTTATAGAGTTCGCAAAGTTTACATACTGCTTCTGCGAGATATAGAGTCTGCTAGATTTGTAGTTCGAGTTAGAGAGCGTGATATGTTTCAAAAGAGCATCATAGAGAAATCATATTTATTTCGAGTTATAGCGTCTAAATAATTCGAGTTTTAGGGTTTTTTGTACTTCAACGGAAGGGAATGGCTAATTTCTTCGTCTTAGAGAGGATTTCGAGTTAACGAGTTTCGAGTTAAAGAGTCTGCACTGTATTAGAATGGATATACTTACTATTTAAAAAAATAATTTTTCGTAACGCTAAATAAAATGATTGATATCAGGCGCGGCATTCACACTCTTTTCGATACTATACGAGGTACCTTGAACGTTTTCAAGAAATCAGATGTGACATTTTGAATATTTCAAATATTGTATTTATTTTGCAATTGCAACGTTTTCAACACAACACAACAAGAATTCCTCTTTTCGTGTTATCGATGCTAATATTCTAGAACTTTTTTTTACTTATATCTAAAGCGGCGCTCTCCAACTGGCGACTCGAGAATTATAGTTCATTTTACATCCAGTTCTTCATCAAACGTTTGCGGGCGCAACTTTGTGTTTTAAATCTGTGCTGTCAGAATTAATACTTGAAGTGGCATGACATTTCCAGTGAGAGACAATAGAAAATTTGGTTCGGAATAATCCAATCATAACAATATGCAAACTTTTCATTAATTTTTCCCGCTTGAAAAAATAATAGATGACAAAAAATCTCACGAAGAAAAATGACCAATTAGTTTGATTTGTCGGGTAATATTTTGACGAAATCCATCCCGTGTCAGGCAGATCGAAAATGTATAGAAAATTGTCAAGAGAATTTGGACAGTGCTGATCTAAAGAGTAATTCATCTGAAGGTCAAAATTCACTTTTGAAATTTAAAAAAAATGGCTCCATTTCTAATTAAATATTTTTTTAGAAACAATAACTAGTATTCATGAAATAGGAATAAATGTTATGCTATCCAAATATTCGATTGTAAGTTTTTATTCGAAATGATATACAAATATTTCCTTGAAAATATATGAGCAGTAAAGTAATGTCTCATCCACGCTGAAAATCGTTTATCGATATAAATATATTAAGCAAAGGGAAGATTCTGTTTTGAAACACTGAAACCAAAGATACTATAACGTTAAAATAGATAACCACAACCTGATAGGAAATTGCCTCTATGTTATCATTGCGTATTTTCGTATTAATTTACTTCTATTTTTAATTAATATAATGCTATCCCTAATATATTTAAATATATTTATTTATTTTATACCTTTTTGGTGAGGTTCAGGTCATAAGGCCAGCTCTGCCACCTAACCGTTGGACTTGGGAAAGGGAATTGGGAAGCAGATATCTAATTAATAGTGAAGACTTAGAAATCTATGTGAGGAATAATCAACTTTGGTTTCACACTATTTTATTTTCACAATTCTGTTGGTGGTAAAATAACCAACAAAGTTTTTTATTTACATTTTAAACTACACTTGTTAAATCACGTTCCGGTTTTGTCTGTCATACAGCGTCACATACATCCCGAAGAATTTCATCATAATAAGCGAAAATAACGTAATCACTAGATTAACTCAAAACTAGAGATATCGGAGGGATTTAATGTTCCTGTTCAGACATTTTTTGACATGTTATAGTTAAATAAGTGAGTCGAATCTGTTTAGACATTTGTATTGAATCATTGAATGAGTGAATCATCTCTGGAGCACACTCTCTTTGATTGAGTTGAGTGATTCATCTTGATTGTTGCCGAGCTAAGGAAATTTTCCCTTGATGCGATAGGTTGATTCAAATTTTTTGCCATGAAGTTAAAAAGAAGAAAAAAATTTAAAAACCTAGAGGTAATTATTCGACATCTTATGATTCAGCGTATTAATTGCAAGTTCCTTCGCTGACTACATTCGAGTGGCAATCCTGCATCACGCAAGTTGGGCGAAGCCAGTAATTTCTTCGCTTTGTCACGAATCGTCATTCCAGTTCGAGACCTGGTCGAGTTATCAGGTTATAACATCGATTCATCGAATCAGATTGGCAACAACGCACTAATTTCAAAGGTATATAAACCACATAGCTTCTTCTTTCGACAACAGTACCGGTTCCAGTACCAGTACTAGTACGAGTTCAACTACAACTATGATTACTACTAGTGAGAGGACACGCTTCTGATCACGCCTCTTATATCGTGGTTCGAATTCTTCATTGTCGTCGCCAAATCGACATACAAGGATATTTCTCCTGTTCAACCCTTCACTATCAGGGTTATCACTTTCGAACTCTTCACTTCGCTGCTTTTCACTCTCCTCGCCAAGCCGACATTTTCTCGCAAGATCGAGCCTACAATTGCACTTCAGAAGATACTTGCGACCGCGAGATCACTACTCATCACCTGTTGCGTTTCTCAACACGACAACCATCCGACTCAACTCTACAATCAACTTCAACCTGAATCAACCAGCTGATTCCAGAATCTTCTCTTCATGTCATCATGTCATCTCTAGGAAACCAGTATTGTATTATTATTTCTCATTATTTCATAGCACGTCATTAAATCATTTTATTACTGTTAACAATCAACTTTCATCTCACTACCTCCCCCACCATCACATTATATTTTTCAGTAATAATATTCTTGTGCAGGTAAGGTTGAACTTGTCTGTACAGTTCCAACAAAACTAAAGAGAATTCGCTCAAAATTGTATATATATTTTGACTAGCGATTTTTCTATGTTAACAAAATGAGGACGTGTACTTTTCAGCGCAAATTGAGGGTTACGCGCATTTGAGGATAAGAATCGATGGCTGAGTTGACTTTTCCCCGCAACATTGTATGAGAAATATGTCAATCTTCCTAAAACAATTGTATAATTGTATCAGGTGGTTTCCAAAATCGACCGAGGTAAATGAACTTACCACCATGGAAATGGGTAAACCGCGAAGATTTTATTCGTCTTCAGAACAGTGTAAATTTCATTCACAACATTACAATAAAAAGTTCTCCGATTTGATTTAATTTAATTATAATATCGAAATCCCAAATATTTTTAAAAATAATTCCGTTTATAATTTTTGAGTTGTTTTTGATACGTCACAACAGGTATTAAATATCATACCTTGAATATTCCTTCTCAGCAAAGACTTGTATTTGACCCAAATTGATGATTTCCTGGAAACTTATGAGAGTGGCTATGTTCGCTAGGTTGCGTGAGAAGGTCAAACTGAGTGCCAGACAGATCACGAACTCCCAAATGAAAATGTTGGCCCGAGAACCGAACGTTAGCAAAGTCAATTGATTTCCTTAAAGAGATATATTAAGTACGATTTCATGTTCATCCAATTTCTAACATGAAATTTTTTCTTAGTAATGTCAAATGTAAAATTGTTTTTCAATGGAGAAATAAAGAAACAATTTACTAAGTGTTTTTT
>NNCF01128194.1:221773-235140 GCA_002313205.1 Laupala kohalensis | reverse complement strand
TGTTCGTTTCAATTCTATTTTTAAAAAAAATTTTGACTGCTATACATCAAGCGGATTAATATTTTTGTTCCCGTGTAAGGGGGAAGAACGCCATGATTTTTACGAAATTTTCTTCCAGTCTCCGGAAGATTTTAATCTACTGTGTTTGAAATACAAGTATGATTTCTTTTGGAAGTATTGGTATTTGAACTCGTCTGATGGAGTGACATCCGGTTGATCGCGTCGTAATGAGGCTCCGGAAGTGGAGGATTACATTCACTAAATGCGTCTGAGTAAAAGTATTTTCTTTCCACGTTCTGCGTCGTAAAAAGAAATTTTAAAAAAGGAACGATGAGGAGCAGGACTCAATAAACTAGACCTAAATGATGAAATGAGATTAAAACTGAATATTAATAGTCAGGATAAACGACCTGAGTCGAAATGGTGTACAGTTGTGGAAGGCGAACGGGTGGTGTAGTGGTTAATACCCCTGCGACGTATGCAAGAGTCTCAGAATCTATTCCCGGTTCGCCACCATTTTCACCTGACCGAAAGTTATCGCATATACGAATTAAAAATACAACGATTATAATAGTTTCAAAGAAAACCAACAACATAATAAAGAATGTTTTTACGAAATTCTGACATGTTCTATTTTCTTCATTTGAGTCCAAATTAAGGTGTCTGTTAAAAACTCAGCACGTTATTCTTCACTATTTATTTTCGGACATTTTAGTTTCGTTTCTCCATTGAGTTGTAGTTTTTTGAATGTAACTCCTCATTCTTTTTTTTTTCTTTTTCAATTTCATGACGTAGAACGTTGAATGGAATTCTTTTACTCAGACGCAATTAAAGAATGCTATCCCCAACTTCCGCAGCTTTGTTACGACTCAATCAACCGGATGTCACGAATTCTTTTGTTCGAATACCAATACTGGAAAAATACTTCAGTCGTAATCTTATTTGTATTTCAAATACAGTAGATAAAAATCTTCTGAAGACTGGAAGAAAAATCTTCGTCGATGAAGGAAAAGAGAAAATATGTTTTTGATCATAAAATGACATAAATGTACCAAAGAGTTGATAAAATTTTATACACATTTCTGGAGATGAGAACAGTCGTGAAACATCATTAAAACATCAAAAGTTGGCCGCTCATGTCAAGAAGAGGAACAAGGACAAATTGAAGAATATGACCTGAGAGAACACGATGAATGAGGAAACACGCTCAGACTTGAGATGGAAATCTACAGAGGCTCACAAAGGCATCACAGAATCCAATTATGACCTTTCTATAACGACAGAAGACTCGACATTGCGATGATTTCGCAATGGTCGTTTACCTCTCTGCCACTCCAACTACGACCGAGAACAAATCACGAGAAAAATATATTAAGGGAACTGTACATGAGTTACGTAATGCTCCATTGTGTATTATCATATACAATTCAATACTCGTGTGAAGTCCTGTCATATTGTTAACGCTTAATATAAAACCAATTAATAATAAAATTAACGTATGGGTCTCGGCTCCCGTCAATTGTGGCCCATATTTCTTTGGTCGCGACCCTTTGGGCGGAACCACATTCGCAATTTCGACGTTCCCTCTTCCACTGCCATCTTGTATTGGAAGCCAGAACTGTGCGTGGGTGCATTTTTCGCACAGAATTAATTTCGGGCATCCAAAGATGCTCAAGGGATCTTTTACATGCAGTATAATCGTACTAAAGGCTGTGTGTGGATTTTTGCACCCGAAAATTCCGTCGACCTAGACCGGGTTTGAACTCGCATGCTCGGATGTGAGAGGCACCCACCCATCGGCGTCGACTGAAGCCGATTGATACTTTGACACTACAACTAGTGTCTGCCGTATTATTCAGTTCAACAATTAATTAATTAATGTACTACTATTACCTTCCATTATATAATCAAAATAAATAAATAATTTAAGACTTACAACCATTTGCGGAACCGGACGGAGCAAATCTTATAAAGTATCGTACGTAAGAACATTCAAATACACCAAGAACATTACACCAATAAAAGACACTTCTTGACTCATGTTCCTTGATTTCTTGATTCCTGACAAATGAAATCTCTAACGCTTCAAGCAAGAAATAAACAATAATCCTAGGGAATTTCGTACTGATCCATTGCATATTATAATGTAGTATGTGTAACTGTTCTGATATCCTGTTTACATTGTTAATGTTAAATATGAAACATAGTGAAGCTTACCTACAACTAAAGATATGGGGGAAAGTAGACATTACTCAGGTAAATAAAATAGTCTAGTTACATAAAAGTCAAGTCAAACTATCCCTGAACAGGTCCCGAAGGTACCCAAGGGGTTCGCGGAGGGTAGAGCTCCACACTTACTTGACCGCGACACTAGAAGGACGAGATGTGGTCAGCGTCTCGCTCCGAGTGGTTTGACCTCAGGATAGACCTGGTACTCACTTTACAGCAGGCTGACTNACTAGGCCTGGGAGTCAGTGTGGACGTTGAGGTGCGAAGATAAATAAATAAAATAAACATTCATATTTTCATACAGAATATAGGTTAGAATCAATTTTCAAACAGGTTGATCGAGCAAATAATGAAAAGCAAACCACAGCACCATGAAGCAATTCCTCCGGATTACGTATCTCCATATATACCTCCCCTTACTATATCTCTATCGAAATAAATTTGAAGCCTATAGTTAGGCAATAAAACCAAAAAGGTGTCAATTTTCCTATCTTTTAATCGCATTATGAAATGTATGGCAAACCTTAAGTTACGTTCTGAGCAAAGAGAAAAGAAATGTATATATTAATTCTCTGCGATTTCCGAAAGCATTTACAAACTTTTGGCCGCCTCTTTGACAAACCCTTTGGATATGCGAATCCAACTTTTTAAAACCTTTGAAATTTTAGTGAATACAATTAAAACTTCATAAACGCACATCAAAGCTAGAGTGTAATACGAAGGGGGAAAAACAGGTCAGCAGCTAACAGATACGTAAGAGAGAGAAAAACCTCTTTTCATGTGAATTGAGACAATAAATCGCTATTTCGTTGTGTCCCGCAGTGCCTATAGAGAGTTCTAGTAGGACAAGAACAAAAATGCTTTCTTTCTAAATCAACGCACTGAGTTACAAAAACGAAATCGGGAAGTTGTTTCTATTCATATTGTGACGAATAAAAGCAAGAAACGTCAGTAAAATCTTCTGCATAAGAATACTCTAACTGACATTTCCCGCTCTGTGTGAATGCAGTATTGTTCCATATTGCGTGCTTTCCACAGATTTCTAAAGGATATGTCGTCAAATATTTTCATTTTATGTGAACAGCAGCTCTAGCTGATTTTACGATTCTTTGAGCTGAGCAGTCAACAAAGAAAAGACTTTGCTTAGCAAACAAAACCGAATTCGCACACTACGCTCTATTCGAACATAAAAACGAAAAATATTTACAATAAGGAATATCTTCTGTGATACATGTGTCATAAAAAATGTACTTAAAATTACTGTCCATAATAATGTCAAATGAAAGTCGTACTGTACTACTGTAACTACTATCACTGGTCTATAAATAAAATTCTGAACTGTTTCAAAACAGTCAAAATAGTCGCGATTTGTTATGGATTCACCTAACTGGAATGAGGTAGGTATTGTTTGTCTGAAATGATCAGACAAATATAGATGAAGGATGCGCGTTAAATTCACTCCCTTAAACTAAAAAAAAGAAGACAACGACGCATATTGAACTTAGATAATTCTTTTTCTCTATTTTCTCGTAAACTGAGCGTGGTCAATGGTTTCTCTACACTTTCCTTAATATCCCGTTTTTTCCTTCTTTCATCGAAACTGTAAAAACAGTCACTTCTTGAGTTTCCACTATTGTACATCAACCCTCCCTTCCATATTCCAATGACACATTTTGTGATGAAAGACATTTTATGACATTTTGAATACTTTTCCCTTATAACATAACCAAAGGAAATATGGCTTAATGATGTGCGCCAAGATCCAAAGAACATGAAAGTAGACAATTGGAAAAGAGTGTTGCAGAATAGGAAGGAAGTAATTGAGTCGACCAAGACCCACCTAGGATTCGAGTCTTATCAGAAGAAGAGAGGGTAACGTTCACTAATAAAAATAAATCATTATAATCAACCTAATATCATGAATGAATCCAATTAAGCGTGAGGTCTCATGGATCAAAAGCATCCATAATTTTACAAAGGAAAGACTTTCGCTTTGTTAACTGCTTTTTTTATTAATTGTAGTTCTGATAGTATTTTTTTTACAATCCTCATGTGAATCTATGTCTAAAATGAAAATAAATAAATATTAACATGAATCATTGTGTAATTTGTTCTTTCTAAGATGTTTGTTCATCAGTAGGAGAGCTATACAATATTCCAATTTTCTTTTGGCGTTAGCATCCTCTTTAAGTATAAGATTGAGTACTTTAACTCGACACCTATGCATTATTCACGAGATCACACATTCATGTATTCATACATTATCGAAAACGCATCACTGAGATTGACTGGGAGATACTTGAATACTACTTATAGCTCTTACGATATTTTTGAATTTTCTAAGACACGGAAAACAAATTTCTTCTGAGAATTTGTCGAAATGTATAATATGATTATAACGTTTGCAGAAAATTCACATCCTGTATTTGGAATTTTAGTCAAATGTTTATTGTTTTTTATCTTGCATAGTTTTCTGTTACTTCTTTCACTGATACTTTTTTTTGTGGGGCTTTAGGGCTCGTCAACATTTTACTGATACACCCGAGGGAAATGATAGTGTGTGCTGAACATTCTTTTTTAGAGTGATAAAATACCGATAAAATGTCATTTTAAACATTCAGAACTAGAAATAGTTCTAAGAAGTCACTATGAAAATTTTATACAATGCGTAATATTGTAGATACAAAAAGAAACTAATTTACTCTCCAGAAGCAAGGTAGGGACCATCCCATCAATTCCGACCAAGACCGTAAATCAGAGGCGTATTTAACATTTCAGCACACCCTTAAGATAAATATAAAAATAGTTCAGAACATGTTACAATATTAACAGAATACCAACAAATTTGTATTTAGTAATACACAAAAAGTATATTTTCACATTTTAAATAGGTTCATATAAAGGAAAGCTTCGTGCATATAAAGGAAAGTATTCTAATCAAGAAAATTTACGATCACGATATATTGGCGGAAATGTTAGTTTTTGGATTCTCTGAAAAATAAATGTGACTTTTAGAATTAAGTTGTTGTTTTTTTCTGACAGCCCGTCTCTCCACTGCGATTTTTATTATTCGGACGAGTAAATTTGACTCATTCTTCCAAATTAGTGTCGTATCTGTTTCTTGTCGTTGCATGTTCTCTGTAATCTCATCTACAGATTACTTCTTGCGAAGATCAAAGTACATTTCACAATGTCTTTAAACAAGTTTGATTTAGCTTTTATACTTGAAGGTTTGTTAAAGACTCAGAAAAATATTTTTTCTCTCCTGCTGTAAAACATCAGGTAACATCCATTTTTCATAAAAATTGCACCGCGTAAATGTAGAATACAGTAACTCCATAGTATGAGAATTATTGAATACCGACTTGATACATTACATTGTTATTGTTAAAAATTTTAATACAAACAGGATCCTATCATTAATATATTTAAAAGACTTAGAAATATGTGGGGAAGTATGTGCACTTTTATGGCACAGTTTGTTGTTAAACATTGCTTTGATATACTCTACACTTATACAAATATACAGAAAAATAAAACTTGAAAAGCAATACCCTCAATTTTGTTTTCGGGAGAGAAGCAACGAACATATCATTAAATTAAATCAAATTTACGCGTGGGTAAAGGAAGTACAAAGAGAGTTCGCGTGTGTCCACTAAGATCTTGTACAGTAGAATCCCTCTTAATCGGCCTGACCGGGACCGAGACCCAGGTCGGTTTCTCGTTTGGCCGGTTAAGCTACGCTTCCCGTGAGAAATATATTTTTGTTCAAAAAGAGCGTTTAATTTCGGCAGACTGTCACGGATAAAGAAGCGAATAAGTCGTCATTATAATTGTACTGTGTTCACAAATATACATCAACGAACACGGAAAAATTGATTCCAAGAAAGAAAACGTATGTACATATTGATTCATAGAAAAATAGACTCGGAGGCAAAAAGACAATAATCAAACTGGTGAACTGCCTCCTTCTCCCCCGTCCTGCCCGTAAAAAACACAAACGCATTCTACACCTAACATCTCGTCAGCCCGTTTTACTTTCCCAGAACTTTCCAGAAAAGGTCCGACAAACAATCAATGTTTGAGTCACTTCCTGCCTGACTTTTATACGCTGAATGAGATTAAAAGAGAATTGTTCTATGGGATAGGCCGGTTGATCCGAGGCCTGTTAAGAGGGGTTTCACTGTATACAATTCAAGGAAAAAATCGTTGATTGATTGCGTAAAACTTGTGTCCGCAAGTAATAACATAAAGTATAATTTCATATCAATTTCCTTCATATACTCACATATAGTTTCAATTACGAATTGTAACATNTAATTTCATATCAATTTCCTTCATATACTCACATATAGTTTCAATTACGAATTGTAACATCATAAAATCTTGGAACCTCAAATAAGACAGTTTTGAAATGTGAATGTTCTTATTTTCAATATTTTAAAGTACGCGAAGCGTTTACCAGGGAAGCGGCAAACAGGGAACGTGCGGACGACAAAAGTTTGGAAATCAGCGAAACCATTCCAAGGTCCTTTAGACGCTACACATAAACGTAACCATTCAATGGTCGGGTAACACAATCGGGTGAGGTATACTGTCCCATTGAAACATGAAAGAATGAACATACGTTGGAAAATAAGTGACATAGACGCCAAATGCAGAAAAAAAACTGGGTGTTCTGCATCGCCGAAGCGATATATTGAGTTATCTGATAATTCGATGTACGTACTACCTGTCCAGCTCAGCCCACCGCAACACATCTCAATCATATTCAAGATTCATGCGTTTTAAAATAATAATTGAGAAATACTATAAGGCACTGTAGTTCATAAGCAACAGTCAATTACAATTATCTTAATTTTTCAAAAACATTAATACACTTAACGACTAATTTCATTTAATATTTTAGCTCGTGGTTCGGGATCCACTGCGTATAGAAACGCGGTGTTACTTGAAAGTCATTTCAAACGGAGAGATAGAATTCGTGAAATAGTTCCACAAAACTAGATGTACCACTATATATTTAATCAGTTAAGTATATTTAATATTCCTTTATTCCTTGTGAGTGGATTTACAACTTTCGATGCATATGTTTATTATAACGCGACTCAAATATAGTAGAAATAGAAGTTACGCGGTTAGAAGAAGGGATGAGGGGGCATGATTTTCCCAAATTGTGGACGTTCATAAATTTATTGTTTAAACTTTTTATTGGATGAATTATGTAACCAACATATTGTCATAAGATCAAGTATATAACGAAAAATTAAATATGTCTATTGTTCTTGTATTCAACGTTGTTTAAGGAAGGAGAAAAATGTTTTTCAATTTTTCAAATGTTTAATTTTCAAAAACATGATTTTCAGTGCGTATAGGTATTCTTGCGTTTGAGCCGCAGACCATACATTTGCATGACGCTATTGACTGAACTTACGCTCTTGTGTGCAGCTAAAATTCTATGAAAAAAATATACAAATACTTATTTGACAAGAACATTTTTTAAAACATTTTACTTTAGATTTTTTTTACGAAGTGGAATATTTACCTAGATATATACCGAAAAGTGTACACCTGGAAAAAAACGAATAAAGGACAAAACGTCTTTTTTTTATTTTTGTGTGTTGTCCCACCTGGAATTTTTAGAATACGTATCGTCTAATAGTGCATTAATAGTTGCACCCATCTCAAAATATTTTTTGTGCGATAGAAAATTTAAAAACGCTGTAAAAAAGAATATTTTACCTAACATCTTATAGTTTTGAAATAGAAAGCAGTAATTTACTTCCCTTCTATTAGTTTAAACCGCAATTTCAATTTTTGCCCTAGTGACGCTGGGGGTTGGTTTTTTTAATCAAAACTTTTGTCAGGAGAATTACTTTTATTGACAAATCGAATGAGTCATGTCTTATAAAAACGGTGTAAAGGGACTTTTTTGCACCTTAACTTGCTAAACCATTTCTTTTTTAAATTTTAGTCATGTGTTTATAGCATTAAAATACGTTTTCTTCAATTTTCATGAAAATCCCCCTATTTTTCCATTATTTATTGCATTTTTTTAAACGAAATTTCATACATTTTTGTTTCTTGAGGTTAGGATTAATTTTTTAAGTATTTGTATCTGATCAGTTCGATACATTTATTCATTCACGAGTATTTTGCTTTTTTTTCAATTTTCTACGACCATTAGAACTGGAGATATAAAAAAATAGTATAGCGATGTACTAAAAATATATAAAAATGCACAATTATGCAATTTTCTCTCAAAACTACAGTCCGATTTTGGAAAAAAAAATTCTGACCTCATCTTAACATATATAATAAAAAAAAATTTAAAAAATCCTACTTACCGATCACATCATCACTAACTTTCCCTCTACTAAAGAACCTGATTATAATGTAATAACAATCAAATTAAAAAATATAATAACAATTTTATTTTTGNTATATATATATATATATATATATATATATATATATATATATATATATATATATATATATATATGCATAAATAAAAAAGAGATAATTAGAAAAAATAAAGTATAAAATTAAAAAAGTCACATATTTGAAGGAACGGTCCCCGCATTCGCCTTTGTTAGTCACGCAGATACGAAAATTTTAACTTATAGACAGTAGTGTTTATTTTCATGATTTTCCTGTATACATACACACTTACATTCATACATATATACTTTTTTACACTCGTTTTCCCTTGTTTGAAGGAGTCTGAGATGGAGGATGAGATGATATCTCTTTGCTTTGACAGAGAAAGGGTACCCCAGGATAAGGCTCCCAGATGTGCCCCCAAGCCAAATGAGATTGTCCCTTTGTGTATAGATATTTACTGATAAAATATCATTATTACTCACGTTTTTAACTTTCCTTGCGTTTGGTATTATTTCCTATATTAAAAGATTGTGAATCTTTTTGTGAATTTAAAACAAAATTAACAGATCATACACGTCGCTTAGATGATAAAACACTCATGTCTAATCAAAAATATTTCTATAGTGTTTTTTTATTGTACACAGCCGCGATAAAAGTCCAAAAATATACCAAACAATGTCAAAAGAGACAAAAAAACATTTGTGTCGAAATTACTGAGGTGCAGGGCTGATTTTCTAGTCACCAAATCTTCATGTGCTTTTCTAAATGCTTCCCAGAATTTCAAGTCTCTACATGTGGTGGGCCAACTTGAAAATTGCCGTGTACTGTATACATTGTATCATTTAAATAATCATCTATACAATAATATCTTTTCTAATAAAAATGTCTTCACTTTACATTATAATCATTAAATTTATTAACATATCTTCAGGAAGTTGGTTGTAGAGTTGTAAACCCATATATTTAGATCCTACAGGTCTTCTTTGTGCGTACAAATTGCTGATGCAAATTTGAACAATGTCTGGTTTCATACTGGTAAATATCAGAATTCAAAACATAGTCCCCAAGAGTACGTAGTATATAGAAAGTTTTGTAATCGTGAAAAAAATAGAATACGAGATTTCGACGGAAATATCTGTTTTGGTTATCACTGATTCAGAGAGAGCAGTTTTTTGTATGACGTCCGTCCATCTGTGCGCCTGTCCGTCCGTCTGTGCGCAGCGATTCTGAGTAAATGGATGATTATATTTAATTCTTATTTCGTATTTACGGTAGAATTTACTTTTTGTCGATGCACGTGCTCTAACTTCCTTTCACTTTAAAACAATGGGTACTTCACATGAAGATCAAAGAACTCTTTCAAATATTTCTCAAAAACGACTCCAACGATTTAAATTTTTTGTACGTAAAGTACAATTAGTATACATTACATCCGCATTCGCGGTATTTTGCTTGAAAGTTTGGAATAGACGGAGTAAAATAATTTTTATCTCTTACATATACACAGAATTTTACTGTTTCAAAAAGTTTGAATAATACTTAGCAGTGTAAATGAACCAAGCAGACGTAGAATACACTTTTCGTAAACTGAAATGAAAGATATGATAATGATAAAATACATAGGAGGACTGCAAACTCACTGCACATACGAAAATACATCAATTTCTGTCTACAATAGATTTATTGTCAAAAAACAGTACAAACTGCGTATTACCACGTGGAGGACAATAAACTAATTTACTCTCCGGAAGCAAGCAAGGGACCATCCCATCAATTCCGATCAAGGGCCCATTACAACGAAATTACTTTTACATAACACTTTTGCGATATTTTTGTCACTCTATGCTGCAGATGGAGAAACGTATATGAGAAAGTATGAGCTATGGTTTTGCACCACTAGTTTCTATCTTGTGCAAATGAACGCCGTGGGATAGGTTACATCGCGAGCGAAGAGTTCAAGGTCGCGTGCGTGATCGATCCACTGCGTGCGCGGGTTCCTTCGCGGAGATGGTTGCATTGTACTCACGGAAATGACGTAATCGGTTGGAAGTTCATCCTTCGTTTTATGATTTGCCATAGCTAGAAAAATAAATAATAAATTTATTGTCAAACTAGTGGTGCAAAACCACTGTGTTAAACCAAATGTTACAAACTCATTACGACCGTGTGGAGGATTATCAACTAGTTCGACCGACTTTCCGGAAGCAAGCAAGAGACCATCCCATCAATTCCGATAAAGGTCACTAAAACAGAGGCGGATTTACTCTTTCAGCACACTCCTTAGAAAATAATAAAAATACTTTGTTACGAGGTAGAATATTAAAAGAATACCAACAAATTTGTATTTAATAAAACACCATAAAAAGGTATTTGAAGTTTGTATTATTATCAAAATATGTGTTTTTCGGAAAATATTGTTTATACATCGTAACTATTAAAATAACGTACATACTTGGCTTAAACACCTCTCGACTTTCCAATAAGTGTTTTAAGAAATTCCTTTATTCCCACCACTCCAAGATGAATTTACGAGCTATCTATGTCACTAATGAGAAGAAGCATCTTACAATGTTTTATCTAGAACATCCCTTCAGCTCCTTGCAGTTCAATGCACGTAGACTCTGACCGACTCTAGTTAATACTATTGCAAATTTTATTCTCGAATTTAGAGTTATTTTAATAGTTACGATCAATCAGCAATATTTTTCGAAGAATTGTTAAATAACGTTTTCGTAATGTGCTAAATAAGATTTAAAATTTAAAAAAATTGAGAGATTTAAAACTTTTGTGGNTAATGTGCTAAATAAGATTTAAAATTTAAAAAAATTGAGAGATTTAAAACTTTTGTGGTCGTACGTTGTTTAGGTACTTTTTAAATAAAAAGATCTGTGGAAAATGTCACCATTTTTACTTCTTTTATTTTTTAATTTTTTTTGTGTGTGTTTTGTCTGATACGAATTTTATTTGATTTATTCTGGTCGATAAGTTCTTTCAATGATGATATTTCTGAAATTGCGTTTGGAATTTTAAACATATTCTATGTAGTAATATTTGCTTTTCTACTATACATGTATTCTATATGTTTTTCAATATTGTAAAAAAAACATTATTGAATATATCCCCTAGATTGATAAAACACGAGATAGATATTCTTTTTTATTTTATCTCGCCCTGTGGCACGTACTACTTCGCAGATATGCCGAAATAAAAAAGTCTACGTTGTTCTATAACATTCCTACCAAGCTTAACAAAATGCAATGAATTTTTGTCAATCGTAATGGTAGATTTATTGTGTTAGAGATTATTGAAGCAGCATAAAAAAATATATTACTTGAAAGAGAAAGGGAAGAAAATTCTCAGCACAAAATTTTCTCAGTATTAGAAATTCTCGCTCTTTACCAATTGTTTCACAGTCGCTGCTTCAACAAATAGTTATCATTTCGAAGACCAATTGAAGAATGCATGCTCTAAATTCGTTCACTTTTTATATTGAAGCTATAGGGCTCACAAAATCTAACTCATTAGAACCCTTGCAAGTGGGGAAAAAATGTACTTTCTCAACGTAGGGAAGAGCCGTAACGACTGTCGACCATACCCTCTAAAAATTCCCCTGATTTCAACAAATATCTAAACACAAAGATGATAGGAAAGGACAAACATGAGTTGCCAAATACATTATATTAAAAAATAAATAAATTATGAAAAGTATAAATATCCAAACAAAACTTCGTCTCTTCATTAGATAGCTTACATTTATAGCAACACTAGCTCACATTGAACACTGCAAGAAATTATTTGCTTTTTTCACAACCCATATTTCTTCTTTCTCACGAAATGGTATTGAAATATATGAATAACAACGGAAGAGATGATCAGATGGAACAAGGGAGGATTTTTGTCGAGAAGTAAATAAACCTTTACTAGAATAGTCGAACCTTCGAATAGCAAAAAAAGATGGAGAATTTTGGAATCTACAACTGGCGCTGTATACTGGACAGGAAAAGAACTATTCCTGAACAAAAGATTGTGAAAACTGTTTGTGAAACAAGATTACACTGAAGCGATGTTGTCGATAGCACAGCCCTTGAAGTCTTTTTGGGAAAGTAATATATGTGCAAACGAAGCACATCGGCGCGGCGGTGGGAAATTTGCAATTAAATGTTGTTTCTTCGACAACGCGTTTTTTCCGCCTTGTCGCCTCACGACTCCCATGCCTTCAACGTTTTGGGGTCAACATTCAACGAATGGTATTCAAGGTATTATATCCGCCAGAGCAACTAGGCGTACCCCCAAATAAGGTTTCAAAGGCCACTATAACCATTCCCAAAACAGTGGCGATGAATTTTCGCACCCTTACGTCGCAAAAATTGAATTATTTGACTTTAAATTACTATGGGCTTATATGGAGAAACTTTCGCGTGCTTATGTTTTTCTTGATGTTTTGTCAAAAGTGCCGGCTTAACATAGCGAAAATAAATCTAAAGTCTAAAAATATCAAATGTAAATAGGAAACAGTGATGTTAAGATTTTTCAGTTTGAACATCATGGTTTTACAAAACATATTTTGTAAAATACATCAACTAATCAAATAGATAATCAACAATTAACAATATTACATAATACCTAAATGTATTAATTGTTCAAAGTGTCAAAGTATGCCTTTATCTGCTGAGAGTTCAGGTCCTATGGGCGGGGGGTTATAACCCCTTTAGTTCCCCCCCCCCCCACACACACACACGCAGATCCACCAC
>NNCF01128194.1:209289-220478 GCA_002313205.1 Laupala kohalensis | reverse complement strand
AACTCCATGTGACGTACGGATCCTGTTCATGACTTTCCATTGTTGACGAGGGATCTCGAAACCAGGGGGTTTCTGTGTAGGGTCGAAGGTCACCCAATGGGACATTGAGTTATCCGCATTAGAAGTTGTCTGCCATTATTCACTAATGTTAAACTCTCCATTTGCCACTAATTGCTCTGTTAGGGTTAGTGGGTTTTTTTTAGATCTGAGTCGCCTCAGTGATAAATGATGCATGTCCTTATGTACAGGCAGTTCTGGATTATTTTGGAATTTTTCTAGCTGGCGGACCGAAAAAGCTTTTCTGCATAGGTGGAGTGAGGCGTTGTTACTAAGCACAGGTAACCTGTCCAGGGGTTTACTCTTGATGCATCCACTGATATGACGCATCGTGTCGTTTAGCCTGGCATCTAGTATGTGCACATGGCTGCTATTCAGCCATGCAGACGAGAAGTATTCAGCAGCAGAGTAAACGAATCCTAGGGTAGAACCTCGGAGTGTGGAGGCATATGCTCCCCACTTGCTGCCGCATAACTTGTGCACGATATTCTTGCGTGTGTTGACTCTGGCTGCTGTTGTGTGCAGGTGTTTATTGAAGGATAAGGTACGGTCTAGTGTTATTCCAAGGTACTTTGGGAATTAGTTGTGGCGAAGGATATTATTACTGAAATATACTTTTGGAGATTCTGTGGCTTCTCTCTTATTTAAATGAAAACACGTTGTGTCCTTTTTGCTTGTGCTAACAGTGAGTCGCCAGTCAGTGTAGAAATTTCCGATATCCTTACGTTCTTGCGACAGGAGGCTGTCGGCATCCTCCATTCTTAGAAGAAGAATGGAAGGAATATAATAAATTTTGGATGAAGATGTTTCTGAAAGATACGTAGTATAATACCCGAATACGACAATAAAACCCTGGTATTACACACATATACAGGGTCTATAGACAAAACTAACAAAATAAAAAATATCACAAATGTAATTAAATAAATAGTTAAAAACTTACGACATTTTATGGACGAGTAATATTTTTATTAAAAAAATAATGAAATATGAATATTATTTGTCCATAATAGGTCGTAAATTTTTAACAATTTATTTAATTAGATTACAAAATGGACGTTAATAGTAGTAGAATTATCACCACATATATGTTCTATAAATAATCTACTTTAATATTATACAATATTTTACATTAAATATATTGTATTTACCTTAATTTCTAATTGAGTTACCTGTTTTAAATTTTGCCTCTGTTTCCGGAAACCGGGCAGGTCTTGAGTATGAGGTATAAGCGTATAATGTATATGTTATATAGTATTTGTTGATATGAGGTAATTGATTAACGCTCACTGTTCAATAACTTCCACTTGAAAAAACCGTAATTTTATTCGTATGACTAGCGTCACTCCTCGCGCTCACGTATTATATACCCCTTGGAACAAGTAGTACGAACGCAAGTCGCTCGTACCACCATATTATCAGTGATACGCAGTGCTTCTTGGGCCATCTTTTTTCTTTAAATACGTTATTTTTTACAAAATAAAAAACTGGACTTAAAAAAATGAATAAACTAGTGGTAGAAAACCATTGCACACACTTTCTCGTACACGTTTCTCCATCTGTAGCATAGAGTGAGAAAAAATTCTATAGTGAAAGGGTCATTTCTGCTGTGGTGCTCTATACTTTGTCGTCTTCCATTGCTCTGCTCATACTGAAAGTTGCTAGGCGAACATATTACTGTCTTTAACTTAAAATTTGAAAGTAACATAAATATTCAGAGAATTATTTCAAAACATATAACTTCATATCTGTTTTATAAATATCGTACAACTTTTATGTAAATGTAATTTCGTTGTAGACAGAAATTGATGTATTTTCGTATCTTCAGTGTGTTTGCTGTCCCTTGATGTATTTTATCATTATCATATCTTTCATTTCAGTTTACGAAAAGTGTATTCTACGTCTGCTTGGTCCAATTCCACTGCTAAATAGTATTCAAGCTTCTTGAAACAGTAATCTAATGTGTGAGTGTAGCAGACAGAAATTATTTTACTGCGTCTATACCAAACTTTTGAGCGAAATACCGCTAATGCGGATGTAATGCATACTAATTGTACTTAACGTACAGCAGATGTAACAAAATCGTTCGTTGAAGTCATTCTTGAGAAATATTTAAAAGATTACTTTGACCTTCATGTGAAGTACCCTTTGTTTAAAGTAAAAAAAAATTAGAGCACGTGCATCGAGAACAAGTAAATTCTACCGTAAATACGAAATGTGAATTAAATATATTTATCCATATACTCAGAATCGCTACACACAGACGGACAGACGGTTGGATGGACAGACGTTATGCCAAACACCACTTTTTCAGAATCAGAGATCGCCAATACTAATATTTCTGTCGAAATCTCTCTTTCGAATTTTTTTCACGATTATTTCTAATGAGTATTTTTATTTGTTAAAAACGTTATGTCTTTTAATGATATTTTATGTGACTCTACTTATTGAAAATATTTATTATCCTTATTAATGTCTCCCCAGGGGACTTTCATCCAGTAAGTACGTGTGTGGCGAACACGGGGCCCCGAGCTGAGTCTGGCATTACTTCCACTTCTAATGATCTAGATGTCGACGAACCGTAAAGCCCCACAAAAACAACAAACAACTTATTAATGTATTTGTTGCAGCCACCATCTCATTTATCGAACGGACAGTAGCAAACGCACTGTTTTTATAAACGCCCCTGACAATGTTTTAAAAACGCATTACTGACATGAAAGTTATGAATAGTTACATCTCACAGCTAGTATTTTTCAATTCATAAACTTATGTTAAATCTTTCTATCCAGCTGTGTATTTCATTTAAACAGAAAAAATGGATTTAATGATAGGTGGGCGTTATTTGTCCAGAGTACCTTACTATTTATAACGAACCACTAAGCCAAAAGATTTTGTTCGTTATTTGTGTTTTTCTTCTACCAGAAACCAATCAGGATGAAGCCAGGTTACAAAAAATAAGTGGGCAATGAAAAAACATCAAATAATGGAATAAATCAAATTCGTGTAAATATTTGTAGACTAGAGCAAAACTAATTTGCTGTAAACATTCGGTAATGGGAGAAAACTGTATCTTTTTAAATATAACTTTGAATATAGTGTTTTACTGAGTTTTGTCAAGTTGGAATTGGCTGGAGATGGGTAGTTCAGGAAAAGTTGTGAACTGAATTTTTCTCATGTGCTATCACTCTTCTGCAAAGCTACGTGGGTGAAGAGTGAAGTTCTGATATCTNTTTATATTCTTTGTATCTTTTATTTTGAATTGTTATTCTCTTTTTAGCATGATCATGACACGTATTCTGATGAAAGAGGTTTCTCTGACAATGAATAAAGAAAACTGCAAAAACACGATATTTAACAATTTCAATAGTGCATTTCCCTTTTACGTCTGCCCACCATAAAACACATCATCTTCTGCGCCCACTATGTCGACTTTCTGGTTTGGAAATTCGAAAGAAATTGAAGAATATATATATATGTTATTATATTTTTATCAGATGTTCATAGTAAAATTTTTGTTATATAATATTTATTTGACAAAAATTGGGTACTTGAAATAAAAATTACACGCAATTATAGAAGTACAAATTTTTTGACATTTGTCAAGAATAAATCCTCCTTGACATAAATAAGTCACTTATGATTCAAGTGGAGCCCGGAAAATCAGCTAGCTTTCTCATTAAATTAAACTTAAAATGAGAATATCTGTGGATCAGAATGAGACGTGATCTCAAAATAGTACGCAGTTTCTTCCATCCTGTTTCAGAACACAGATATTTATTTTCCACTTTAATTCTAAAGAATTTGTAAATGAAAATTTTTCTTTAATAACAAAATTTTGTTCTTATTACCAACAATGAGTATTATAAGTTGTTGAATTCTTATTGAGCGAATTACTTAATATCCATTTTTTCCATCCGTTATAATCATATAAAAGACTCTTTTTTTCTCTTGAATTTATTATCAGTAATATATAAGTAATATAAAAATATGTTAATATTTTGTTTAACTTTAATGTATGAAATTTCAAAAACAAACAAACAGAAACATCTGATAAGACGAACATAACAGTGAGTATTGTCTTTGTTACTTCATCATACTTTGACTATATACGAATCACATTACAATTAATAACAATAATTCATTTGAGATCTATATTGAAAAAAATACATATTACCGCACATAATATCTTAAATAGCGGTTTACCAAACCTCGAGGTAACATATTAATGATGTGATAATAGAATTAAAATGTGAGAAATTAGTCCGGGGATCGAATCTACGACTTCCAGCTAATTACATAAATTTCGAATCATCAATGCAAAGTATACATACATTTCGTGTCATAAGTTTGAAACGAATGATATTAAGGGCAAACAGATATTCTCATTTTAAGTTTAATTTAATGAGAAAGCTAGCTGATTTTCCGGGCTCCACTTGAATCATAAGTGACTTATTTATGTCAAGGAGGATTTATTCTTGACAAATGTCAAAAAATTTGTACTTCTATAATTGCGTGTAATTTTTATTTCAAGTACCCAATTTTTGTCAAATAAATATTATATAACAAAAATTTTACTATGAACNTATATATATATATATATATATATATTCTTCAATTTCTTTCGAATTTCCAAACCAGAAAGTCGACATAGTGGGCGCAGAAGATGATGTGTTTTATGGTGGGCAGACGTAAAAGGGAAATGCACTATTGAAATTGTTAAATATCGTGTTTTTGCAGTTTTCTTTATTCATTGTCAGAGAAACCTCTTTCATCAGAATACGTGTCATGATCATGCTAAAAAGAGAATAACAATTCAAAATAAAAGATACAAAGAATATAAAGACGTGAGTATATTTCAAAGAAAAATTAAACCGTTATTATAAATGAAATGTTTTAAAAATGCTATCGTAAAAACTTATTAAAGAAGGAGTAAAATAAAGGATGTAACAATATTTTAATTATTAATATTGATTTATATATTCTACTGCTAAAAAGTAGTATTACAGCCTCAAAGTTATTAAAAATAATACAACATTAACAATTTAGAAAAATAAAATATATCTTATTTCTTGACACGTAACAGCATACGTTTAAAATTTACATAAATTCTAAGTTTTACCAATTCAAATTCCACGAATACCTTCTGGAGGAAAATCCCAGTCCGCGATTCGAAGACACACAAACCGTCCATTCGCACCTGAGAACCCTTTTCGGAAGAAAAACAAGCGAAGTGCGAGTCAAGAGCGACGCGAATCTGTTGGCGTGCACCACTGGCGCTCCTCGCGGAGATTGGAGGAAGACGCGAGAAAAAAATACAGCAAAAGCTAGAGAGTCTGGAAGTTGTAATAAATAAATTTATTGTCAAAAAAATAGTACAAACTGCATATGACCACGCGGAGGACAATGAACTAATTTACTCTCCAGAAGCAAGCAAGGGACCATCCCATCAATTCCGATCAAGGGCTCCAAGACAGAGATGGATTTAACATTTCAACTCATTTCTAACAATAAAAATAGTTCGGTAAGTGTTATAACATTAATATAATACCAACAAATTTGTAATTAATAAAACACAAGAAAAATTAATTTCACAAGTTCGTATTATTATCGAACCCTAGATTATTCGCAAATTATTGATGGTAAATCGTAACTATTAAATGACACTAAATTCGAAATTTATTATTTGAATAGATTCCGCCCCAAGGCAAGAGACGAGCGAGTCTATATAAAAAATCCACCTCTGTCCGAAGGAACACCGAGGAAAACCCCCGGCCAGGATGGAGGCATTTTTTATTTTGTTTTGTATTTTATTTAATTAATATTCGCTACAAGAAGCAATCATCATCTCATCTTCCGTACACAGATCCTGTCTGAAAACATGTTATTATAAAGAGTGATACAATAAGAACAACTCAAATATCTCCAAAACGGGTAAAGGTCCTCTTGGAGACAAATTGAATCACATAACATTGAGTTGACACAAACAACAGCTCAACAGTACCGCCAAATTTTTATCATTTCCGAATGTAATGAATGAAAGAAGAATGACCTATCCTCACTCCCGGGTGAGGTCTTCCCGTGCATCGATAATCTTCTCATGACTATTTTTTATTAATAATTTTTACCTTTTTTACAATAATAATAATAATGATATTGGAGGTTGTTCTCGACCTTAATTTTGTTGTACTCGTTACTTATATCGTAACATATGAATCACTTTGTCAAATTATACTTATAACATATTTTTTCATTAAATAGAATTGGATGGCGCTGAAGAAAAAAAACAATTTTAACAATTTGGAGGAGTGCCTTGTTTTGTTTTATGTGATAAATAGAGACTTCCATAAACATTTCAGATTAAAAATAGGGCTTGCTTCCACGCTTTAAAATAAAATAAAATAAAACTTTTTGTTAAAACCCCTTAAGTGTGTTAGTTAATAATGAATTTTTTAAAATAGAAGTCTACTTTTAATTCATATAACAAAACGGGAGGGTGCCCCATCCAAATTTCAAAAATTTATTTTTCAAGGAACACCTTATCAATAGCATTTACTGATTCATAGATACTTTATATAAATTTCATATGTTGGCATTACATGATTATTTAAGTTAAAAATAAACAAATATTTCAAGACTTACGACCTTATGATGGACGAATCCATATTCATACTAAAACATAAATACGTAATGCGTAATGCGAAAACGTGTCTGTCAGTTTGTTACTTAACCACGATTAAACAACAGAACCGATCGTGATGAAAATTAGCAAGAAGATAGTTCAAATGTCCAGGATGAACATAGGCTAACTTTCATTTTTTTGAATGTATGAAAAGAAAGATAAAACATGAAGTTGAAGATAAATGTCTCTGAAATCGGGGGAAAAATCGGTCATATTCCCTTACGCTAACTAAACGGTTACAGAAAGATGATAACTATGAGTGGTAATATTGTTCACCTCAAAGAGTTCTACAAAAATGTCCACGACAGCATATATCTATCTACTAATGTTAATTTAAATTATCGAAGAAACGTTATGAAAAATAGAAGTGTTGAAATACTTCAATTTAAGAGAAGAATTTAAGAAGGAAAAAATCAGTCTTCACCAAATTTAATGGGTTCTTTATTTTGTGCATTTAACAACGATAGAAAACGTCTTTAAATCATAAAGTTTGGACGAATGGTTTAAATTTTATAAACGTTTTAATGAAATGATGCAACCGCGCTGCCGCAGTTGTATCTTGCATCGGAAGCAAAAATTCGACCTGCGAAGCTTCCGGTGAGTGGGTTCGTTGGTAAAAAAAAAATTCCGGGCAACGCCGGGTAATCAGCTACTACTATATATTTTGTTCTATTAAGTACACAACGTTTCGAGATAGATACAAAAACATAAACAAAAAATAAAAAAATTGCTTAAAAATGAAATATCTCTAGAAGACGAACGTGCCATGTGGAGGAATAAATGTACTTGTTTCACTGACGTGAACCGAAGGTCAACAGCGAGGCTCATCCTAACAAAGGGTTGCGTCTGCAGCTGCTAGTTGCGCCGTGGTGCACACCCCCGCGCACTGTGCAGCCAACCAACCACCCGGCCTTCTGCTACTGAGACTCCGCTATGCTCTGCCCGGGCCGCCGCCGGAGTACTGCGCGCTAAAAATAACCTCCACGTGGGCTGACGTCAGAGAGGGTGGTGGAGGCGGCGGCGTGCGACTGATTGATCGCGATTGGCTCCGGACGTGGATACGCGTGACCCCCCTCCCCCCACCCACTCACACACACGTCACTCTCTCCCACACCCCTACAATAGGACTGTACGGGGAGCATAATCATGTGTTTCGAATCGGGAAGGTTAGGAACTGTTCGTAATATATGGTGCGAAATTTTCGAAATTTAACATTCCTCCCTTTGTCATCTTGTCACGTCATTATTTCTGTGCAAATTCACATGAAATGATAGAAATACTTTTTAAAATATGTGAAAAGTGAAAACGGGAAACAATTTTCTTTAGATGATATGTTATGTAGAAAAAAATAACAATGTTCTTCGTAAAATAATAGTATGGTTTTAAACAATGATATTTACTGCTACAGTCAATTTCGTTTACATAGGAAAAGAATTGCCCCATCCTGGCCCGGGTTTTTCTCCGGGTTCCTTCGCACCGTAACGTTTTGAATATTTCGTGAAATATGTGTCTGTTTAATCTGGTCACGTGTTATATTACTGTAATATAAATTAAATACGACGCAAAAAATTAAAATCCGTGGTTTGTAGCGCGGTGATGCTAGATTTCACCTGCACCGGATTGCACAGTTTGTCACAATGTATAAACTCCCTGATACGGGAGCGTCCCAAGTGAAAAGGACTGGAGGTGGGTAATGGATGTGAAGTCGTTGTGGACGGAACTTGACGTTGCCGTGGGGTGACATGCGTGTCATAGCTATGATACGGACGAAACAGGTAACGCAACGCCATGCATAACGTACGCAATGTTTGTCGCTAACTCTCTCTCTCTCGCGCGCGCGGTGTTTGTTAATTCTAAAACATGACACAGCGATTTTACTTTATCTTTGTGCGTCGTGAATAGAACAAATTATAATCGTGAAAAAATTCGTTTGCGACACTTAACCGTGAATATCCATTTTGGAGGTCTCTGATTCCGAAGAAGTGGTTTTAAAATAACCGACAAAGAACTTAACTTTTGTAATTTATTATTTTCTCATATTCCATTCATTATATATCCGATTTATTAAATTTGCATTCTTCTTTCTTTTTCCCTTTCTTGTTTCCTATCATTCTTCCTTTTTCATTGTTTTAAAAAATTATAGTTTTCAGAATTTACTTATTTTTTTATAAAATATATTGGGCAACTTTATTCTATCCTTTCCTATCATTTTTGTGTTTAGATATTTGGTGAATTCAGGAGGGTTTTTTAAGTGGGTATGGTCGAGGTAATCGGCGAGTCCCACACAAGGGGAAGAGTCGCTATGACTTTTCCTTATCGAGCGAAACTGCATTTCTTTCTCCATCTGCGAGGGCTCTAATGACCTTGAAGTTGGCGAGTCCTAAAACCCCGAGAGAAAAAATCGATTTATTTTTACTCGACACTTATTTCTTTACTAGGTTACAAGGTTATCCTTGACGGTATTCATGTTCAATGAATTGTTATTATTTGCGAAGAGCTTTCGTGAAAAACGTGAGCATTTCCGTTCTGAAGAGTCCGGATAACGTGGAAGCAATACAACACTACTCTTCTCTAGCAATTATAGCTTTAAAAGATAATAAAATAGAAAGAGAAACGTATAAAATGTAACCCATACATTGGACGAGCAAGTCTCAGATTGCGCTTTCGTTACTAACGGTGACAGTCAAGAAATATAAATATTATTAGAACCCCTCGTAACCGTCCTCGGTTCAACCGACCTATCCTGTGGTACAGTGTTCTTTCACTCTTTTACCGTATAACTTATTTTATGAAACAATGATACATACAATATATGTATATATGTATAAATAAAAATGAAGTTTTCAAAGTTTGTATGTTTAATTTTTTCGTGTTCGTAACCTGATGAAATTGTAGGCTCTTTAAAGAAAAATCGATTTATCTCGGAAACCTCGGATTAACCGGTCAAGGTTTCGTTTCTGACCAGACCGGTTGAGCTCTTAAAAGGGGTTCTACTGTACATTCTTTTACATTATAGCACGATGTGGTGGGAAAATGCTTCATAAAATCTGAGTAACATATTCGTGGGAAAATTTATCCAAGTATGGCGTGTTGAGCGAGATTGAATAGGTGTGCGTGAGGAGTACGCTTCTTTTTATACGAAGTAACGAGCATCATACTTGATATTTTGTCGATACATTAGAGTTTCTGTGACAAGTTTTCTGGCTCACTTTATTTATTTTGTTTTATTCTTTTCGGCGAGGTTCAGGGCATGAGACCTGCTCTTCTATGTAACCGTTGAACTTGGGTAAGGGTATTCGGAAGGAGATATTGGATTGCCGGGGAACTGTACGGGACCCACATGTGTCTGGAGTAGGTGATGGGAACCTCAGCTGAAAACCTCATCTAATTCGATCGAGCAGGGTTTGAACCCACGCTCTCCCGCTCAGCGGGATCACGGAAACGAAGACCACCGCCACACTTTTTTCGCTCTCTTTGTGGCAGATTACAATCAGAAACAATTATTTCAGCTAAATATTTTTCGCTGAGTGATAATAAGCTTGTAACTTATTTAGACAAAAATATGGTCTCAAGATGTCGTGGCTGTCTTACGGTTACCGTGCAGAATTGTTGTTCCAAAGATCCATGGATCATGTACCCGTGAGGTTTCTTTATTTTTTTATTCATTGTCCCGACTGACTGACGATTTCCGGATTATGCTCAGAAGATTTCTTAAGAAATATTACTTCTACTTCAACGACCCAACTTTGCTCAGATTTCTGGACCAGAATTTTCACGTTATTCCGAATCGTGAAAGAAGTGAAGAGGAGGAAGCCATCTAATAATCTTTTCCGCGAATCTTTGTGAGCGATGAAAGGCAAGTAAGGTGACTAAAGGATATTGCCTGTGCAAGTTTTTGTTTTAAATCACCGGGATCACTTTTCCTTATTCATATTTATTTTCGATTAATTTTTACATTCGTTTATTTGTTGTATGTGCTTTGTTGCTTTCGTCAAATAACAAGTTTATAGTGAAATACTAAATGTATACGTTCTTTTTAACATTTTACCCACTAGGTTATTAATACGTCCTGAAATCCAATAAAAAGTAATGACGATGCATGAATACCATTAATAACCCATATTACATCACCCTTTTGTAACCTTGGTCGATAGAGATGCGTGGCTTCGAAGGTACAATTGATTTTATTAAGCTGTTGTGTATTCGTAGGCTTCATGAAATCAATCAAGCATTTTTTTCTAGAGTAAACTTTGAATACTATTTGGTCATTCCCTGTTCCTAACACTTTTGACCATATACTATTTCTGCCAATAAGAAGTGTGATCGCACAAGAAGAGATTTGTATAAAGAAAAATGTTGTTTGCTGATTTGTTACTCCTTGTCGTCAGAAAACCGTGAATGAAACTCCTACCATAGCTCGTAATCTTGTTTTTGTTTTGTTTTGTTTTTT
>NNCF01128194.1:136525-209271 GCA_002313205.1 Laupala kohalensis | reverse complement strand
GTGTTGTTGTTTTTGTTTTGTTTTGTTTTTTGATAAAGCTTAGCTAAAATTCACTTTAAAACACAGGCAACGGGAATGTTGATCTTTCCATTCATCAAACATTCAGCTTTATTATTCCGAAATTGAACACGTGAATGTATATTGCATTCCCCGGTCGTATGGAGATCCAGGGGTTCCCAAACTCTTTCTTTATGCAGCGTCCTGGTTGATTCGAGTGATTTTCGTGACACCCTAAAAAGAAATAAAAAGGAGTAAAAAGTTATTTATAACGCTCATTTTGAGTTGTTGTTATGATGGGTTTGAATTAACAGAAAAATATTTCGAAATGATTTGTAATTATTGGAATTTTTACTAAACATTTTCTAAACCTGAATCTAATGTGAGTTATAATGGTTTCGTCTTCGCTTCCACGATATTGCTGAGCGGTAGATCGTGGGTTCAAACCCTGGCCGAACTGGGTGAGGTTTTCAGCTGTGTATGTCCTCACGTACTCCAGACAAATGTCGGTTCGGTATCATAAAATCCCTAGCATTCAAACATCTCTCCTTCCTAATTCCCTCACCCAAGTCATGTTTGGGTATAAGAGCAAACCTCATGGCCTGAACCTCGACATAAGGCATGAAACAAAGGAATAAATATATAAGTGCAATATTCAGATTCTAAAATAACAAAAACTGATTTATGACAATGTGATTTTTAGTGACATTAATGGAATGTTTTGGGATTGTATGTGTTATATATGAATAGGGTTGTCATAAAAAATCACAAATCTAGGACATGGAGACTAAGAACCCGGGAGTTTTGTGCTTAAACTAACATTAATATACGAAAATAATTTTTACATCAGAAGACATAATACTGAAATACGTTTAATAATGATATAACTGGTAATGTATAATCATTTAATGATATTGAATAATAAACAAAGAGGTGTTTGTTAAAACACAAATTTTTAAACAAAATTGAATATAGATAGTTGTCTATAGTGTAAAAACAATACAGAACAACTATTATTAAGGAACGAAACAGTTGCTCAGTTACACCGTTGCAAACACGACAAGCGAGCAGTGAACAATCAGAGCCGTGTATGCATTTCCAAGATTTTGACGTCTATTCTGCGCTGTTCAGCTTGATTTTAAAAAACCGGACAGGTGAGAGAACACTTCCCGGACGCTCCTCGGGCATCCTCCAATCTAGGACAAAAACGGAGAATCCCGGATGGAATCGAATCCCGGAACAGCAGTCAAAGTGCAGAAAAAGTGAGATTACTCCGTAGTTCTTAGTCTCCATGTCCTAGATCATTCTAGAAAACTGAATTCCAATGTTCAAAGACGGAAATCGCAAACTTGAAAACAAAATACGGTAAAACCTATACTTTAAATATCTCGGAGAATTCTTCGAAACGATAGAACGAGAAAACATTTCACAGCAAATTCGCCTCCAAAGAGTATAAAAAAGCGTTAGGATTAGTTCAAAACCTCTGCAACAAAAATTTCATGTCAAGACAGTCCAAAATTCCGCACTACAATACAGTCATAATACCAACAGTCCTTTATGCAAGCGAAACACTGACACTCAACAGAAAACACGAACTCAAAGAAATCAAAAAAGAATATATAAAAATGGTTAGGAAAATTTTAGGAACAAGACACACTGAAGATGGTTACAGACTGCAATGAATAAAAACAATAGAAAAGTTTTTAAATATTGAAATTTACTTCAAGAAAAGACGAATGAAATTCTTTGGACATCTTGTCACATTACCAGAGAATCGATTGGCTAAAAAGATAATACATTTCATAACCTCACTTAAGTACTCAACGCCTTGTCTGAATGAAAAACGAAGACCTCAATATCAAGGGACTTCTTATAAAGAGACACCTTCAGACACAAAGTGGACAAATGGGAAGTTATATCAAATCAACCAAAACAGAAACAGTACGGACCAAAGTGGTCGGCAGAACGTAAACAAGCTTTAACGGAAAGAATGAAAACCTATTGGAACAACATAAAGAAAGAAAAGTTGATTGAGTCATTTGCTTAACGTCTTCCATTCATTGGGAGAATTCGCTACTAATAATAATATAAGAGACAGCGCCCTGTTGTCTCCCACTCTGCGCACCCCTGTTGTAATTCCTTCCGAACACGACATCTGAAGGGAGAGAGACAGAGATTGTTACATTATGAGCTTTCGTCTATTCATACATTTTTGCTCAACCACTTTGCTTTACCTGGAGCAGATCAAATATTGATATCCTTTTTGATTTGTGAATACTGGTAGGAATACTGCATGATCGCACTCACACAAGGACATCTCGCTTGCTTGGCTCTTGAATTCATGAACTTACATAGACTTCATTTATTGTTTTTAAAAAATGTGACATGCGCGTATTATGTGACAGATAGAAAACAGAACGTTGCTCTCCGACTCTTTGAATAGAACAAAATGACGACCAAGTTTGCAACAACAGAAGAAACGCTGTTATAAATCAGTGGCAAAATATCTCGAGTATCGTATTTTCTTTTCATAGTAGGAAGAGATGTATCGAACAAATATCTCGAAAAAAAAAACTCGATAAACACGAAGGAGATATGAGATGAACAAAAAATAACGCTATGGTTCTGTTGGTCTTCCTTTACGATCAATATGGTTTGGGTTACAATTGACGAAGACGTGTTATTTAGAAATGGCAGCGTTGAGTTATGGATGGATCAATCCGATTACATGAAGCCTGTGGTAAGTAAAAAATCGTCCCGTGATGTAAATAATTCAAGTCATTGAGCTGCGCTTATTTGGGATGTTACTGAAACACTTATCTTTCAAGCAATGTCTCAGAAAATTGTACGTTAGCTCTATTGAGATACCATGACAGCAAACATCTGAAGACAAACAGCATGTCACACATAATAAACTGGACATGCTATGTCGCATTACGTGCTCGTGTGTGAGGGACATATATATTAAAAAAACATTCACTTGCTCACAAAAAAATTTTGAAGGCTCAATGATCTAGAGATTTTAAGTAGTGTTCACTTTGTACAAGGGGCGTATTCCACTTTTTTTTCTGCTTGTGCTACCGGGGGATCGTCCACTAGCTCGGAGTATACGTCATGCATCGTTCCTCCGCCCGGACAAGCGGGAGCATGGAGTCTCTCCCCCGGAACAGTTTTGTATTTCTATCATCAAAAAACGAATGTGAATGACATAACTATATACAATAACCATTTGTTATGTTAAAAGAACAAATGTTCTACAGTAAAGCAGTAATTTTACTCATTCACAGTAACAAAGTTTCATTCAAATTTCCTATGTTATCCGTAAGGACATTTTGGATCTCAGAACCGATCATTTTTTGTGTGAAGCGTCTATTTTTTTGCTGTATGCCAGACACTTCTCATAAATTGTTCAAGAGGGTTCGACTTAAAATTTATGAATCAAGTACTCTCAATCCAAAAGACGAACGAGCTAAAATCCTTAACTTCATGTTCCATTTTCGACGTTCATGTAAGGTCTGTGTCGTCAACACTGCCACTGAACGGTCCCGTTTCTATTAAAATACATGCCTATGGAAATGGCATCCTTCCAAAAATGTTACAATTCACAACTCTGCTAAATCAGAAAAAATAATTATTTACTCACTTCTAATCTATTATATTCCAGCAAAAAAAAAATTTCTTCTAGTTATTGCCTCGAGAGAAAATCTACGTCATTGTCTTATTTCCCTCTCCATCTCTTGAATTCCGTCACCGACACGTGACGATTCGATGACGTCACGAGCCAATTTCGCAGCGGCGTTGTTTCGTTCCCCTAAGGAATGTTCGCAATCATCGCATTGCCTTGACAACAAGTGTATCTTCCCCCTAACCAATGGGCGATCAGCACGTCATTATGACTCTCTCGGGGACATTGCGACGAATTCCTTCGTTGTCCGAGGCTATACACGGGATTGCACGGAAATAGATTCAGCGACTATTGATTTGCACTAATGTCCTACGCTAATAGGGAAGGACCGTATGCGGTAATCATTATGGTTCGCGGCCTTCCACAATGCACGATTACGGGGAACCAACCAAGACACGTACTTCGTCAAATGGCTTACAGAACATGATGCCAGGATAAAAGTAGCACTCTTAATGGAACAAACGTTTTTTATAAAAATAAAATTAAGCGCAATAATAGAAATCTACCCCGTACACGAAAAATACAACATGAAATAAAATTTTGGATTAGGTAAAGCACAAATAATTCATCTCATTTCCTGACGAATTTCTGCACACAAAAGAAACTACAACATGAATCGAATAATTATAAACAATGTATGTTATTTAAACAACTTCCGCATACCTACTCGAGAAAGATTTCAAAATTCTAATTCTCAATTGCCGATTTATAGAACACGTTATAAATCGGCGATGATTAGAAATATTCCTAACTACTTTCATTGAGAAATTTGGAATATGAAAGTTACATTCAAGTGACGGGAAAAGTTCAAAGAATGGAATAACACAATAAATTTATTATTGTCAATAAATAATATATTTATCAGAAAACAGTTGCTGCGTATGACCACGCTGAGGATTGAGGGTTGAGTCATGACCACGTTGAGGAATTTACTCTCAGGAAGCAACCAAGGGACAATCACATCAATTCCGATCAAGGACCGTAAGACAGAGGTGGATTTAACATTTCAGCATACACTTAATAAAAATAGATAGCTACGTGATGAAACATCAACAGTTTATCAACTAATTTGCATTTAAAGAAATTAATCCACAAGTATGTATTATCATCAAGTTATATTTTATTCGGAATATATTGTTTATAAATCGTAACTATTAAAATAACTCTAAATTCTATGTTAATTATTACAATGCACCACCGCCCCTAGGCAAGAACCTAGAAAGCCCGTATGTAAAATCCAGTTGTATCCGAAGGAGAACCGAAGAAAAACCCGTGCCAGGATGGTGACTTTTAATCGATATCTCGTTTCCGATTCTTTATATGTATCTCTGTGGCGAGAGTAGTTTCCACCGAATATCGGTTATCTTCAAGTCGTAATAATGCTGTAGTATGATGTTGGTGGCAATATCAAGTTAACCGATTTTCGATCGTCAGAGCTATCGAAACAGAATCAATATCGATTAAAAGTTTCTCCTCTAGCTTTTTTATGTTGGCATCCTTGCAACGCAAAAGTGAGTCTTCGTTTGAGGTGATTCGGATGAAGAACGGGGTCGACGTAACGTGAACATCTTGGTGCTCAAAACTCTACACAAGCTCTCCTCAACCTCAAAGACCTGGTGAGAAACTTGGGCACTGCATCTGGCTTCCTGGTGCGAACCCTTGATAAGTTTCCCACGCTCAGCCCTTTGACAGGTGACCAGGGTCTGCTTCCGAACAATTCTACAGAGCCAATGGACGGCTACCCAAATAAACACCATCTGAAGTTTCATCTAAGTTTCGTAGCAACATCCAAAGCAACACAGAGACAATTACTATTCGTAATTCCACTTACCTTTTTCACCTTCTCGCCATTTTTTTCGCTAAATGACCTTAATCGTGTTTAACGAAATTCATTATTTTGAATTTGTTGTAAGACGAATTTTGATGCAGTTAACTAGGAATGTATTGAAGAGTAATGATTTTCCATCGTAACTACACCGAAGTACAACATTTTCGGTGAGAAAATGGGGACAAGGGAAATGTTCTGAGTTGCGGGCTGTACGGAAGAGGTTCGAATCCGAATGAGGTCATCGGAATTACACTTCCGTCTCAACGTCCAGACAATTCATTTAATTCAACTTTACATTTCTCGTAGATAATTTTTAATTTTTTAGAGATTTGGCCAACATCTTGCTCGGGGATAGAACCTATACTCGGTCTTCAGCCGACTGAATAGTCGGAAATTTCTTCTTTACGTCTAATAATTTATTTAATTAATTCAACTTAATGACCTTTTTCGTAAAAAATCTTATTTTATCACAATTTCTTACAGTTTCGCCTCGTGCTCGAGTCTTCGACAGACTCAATTGACATTCACAATATTATTACATAGTTACAAGACAAAAAATGACTATTAAATAAATATTTAAAAAAAATTATAGTAAGTATTCATAAACATGTGATAATTTCTCCGTATCTCTTTGAAAATTTATACAATTTGGAGTTGTTTGAATGAACAACTGTTGTTTATCTTTTTTTCGAAATTAGCTACCTTATCTGAAATCTGAATATCCACTCATATCATTTTATGATCTTCATCGATAATATTGTTGTTAACATTCCTCCTAAGTGAACTAATTATTGTTATAAATAAAGAAGCAAATTTAAAAAATTGATACTCATTGATACACATCGGAGATGATGTACATTGAAACAACTCCAAATTGTATAAATTTACTAACAGATTCTGAGAAATTCATATCAAATGTTTATGAATGCTTATCATATTTTTGTTATTGTTTATTTAATACAATTACTTCCTTTTTTGTCATGTAAGTATGTAATAGTGAATGTCAATTGAGCCTGACGAAGCCTCGAACAAGGGTCCAAACGTTGTAAAAAATTGTGATAAAATAAGATTTTTTACGAAAAATGTCCTTAAGTTGAATTAACTATTAGACGTAAAGAAGAAATTTCCGACTATACGGTTTGCTGAAAACCGAATATCGGTTCTCTCCCGGAGCAAGATGTTGGTCAAATCTCCTCATCCTTGTGTCGAGACCATGAAACTGTGAATCGGTCCTGAAGAAACTTCGAGCACGATAATAAAACAAATATATTTTAATAAAAAAAGTGTGTTTATAGGGAGTGTCGAATTTCTCTTCTCAATTGAGAGTAACGTCTCATTTTATTGTATACGGGGACATTTCAATTGTTAAACGGAGGAAAACCGAAGAGAAAGTCTTTGCATGAGAGTTTGAGTCACGTGATCACATCGCCCACATGAGAACAAACAATAAACTTGCGAAGAAAGACATTTCACAATTACTAAGGGCAAAGACCCGTTAAATAATACATAAAATAGGACGATTAACACCCCGAAAAAAAACGGTGCCAAAAACACTCGCAAATGTTTTTTAAATAAATTGAAAAAAAGGAAGACGTAGCAAACCGATTTGTAACAAAATGTTCTTTGGCGGAATGTAAAACTATCAGATAAACCTGTATAATTAATTCTCGTATATCGCTAAAAAATGAAAAATTATTAAGAATGAAAATGTATCACATTGCTATATTTTAGTTAAAATGGTATATCTATGCAAATGTTTGGTGATATGGGTGACTGGAAATGTTAACACAGGAAAACACAACAAGAATTAGGTATCTTTCAGACCTTTTTCTATCATATATAAGGAAATATCGCCAGGAAATTTGCCTATAATAACTTGCGGAGATCTCGAAGAAGTTGATTTTCGTACTCAATAAAATTTGAGTTGATGTGGCCACATATTATATAACGAAATTTAAAATTTGAGTTGATTTTCTGGCTACGTGATATATTATACTCGTATATCAAACTACTGGGTTTCGCCGCAAACGCTGCATCACTGAAGTGAAATATATTCTTTTAAATGAATAAATTCATAAAAATTATTAGCACTCGGTAAATTCAACTGACTGCGTAGCGTCAATACATTTTCCACGTCAGTTACTTCGTGCTTCAGTTGATTGGTTTCTGTATTTAAAAAAGTTTATCTTTCATGAAATCAATACCACACATTTCAGAAAAGCAATTTAGCTTTTCACGTTGATTAATTTCTTGAACATTGTTCTAGAATGTTTCTAGCTCATTGCCTTTGAAAGGTACTTACCGTACTCCCAGCGAAAGAAATGCAAGAGGGAGGAGTCTAAAGATCAGCTGAATCTTCGTGAGTTTGCGTATGAATGTCTATCGGCTGTCATTGATATGCCAACAGACAGATGGTTTGACCTCCAACCTTTGGCTAAAGAACAGTGCATGAAGCTGGTTTTTCAGCGGTTTAGAGCAGTTTTTGTGTGGGTGCCGTGGCATGCCGTCTGGAATGGGTGGACATATGACAACTTCGCACTTGCACCACTAGTTACATCTCGTTACTTTTCTTTCGCAGCAAGGACTATAGGACACATTGTTCCACATTCAATGGAATTTTAAGAGCCTATCATTTATATATTTGATTGTCCGGAACCATTCTCCAGGCAAACCTGAATCACCGAGACTTCTGTTCTGTGCATTGAAACGTCTCGACCATTCTGTTACCGTCTGAAGAATGAAGACTGAAACGTTGGTAGTTATGTCTACAGCGACGTAGGTTGTCTCGGACAATCAAGTATTATTGACTCCAGCCTCGATACATCACGTTTCCAGCCTTTACATTTATTCTGCATCAGAAAGGATCTTTCCTATTATAAATTTTAGTTTTTCTGAAAACATTGTATCTTTAGATATGTCCGACTGCAAATGTGTGTATAGAAAGACCCAGTTGAAATAATTGTTTATTTCATATCCAACTTCTCCAAGGAAGTGGGCGGGTCAAGACTATTTCACAAACTTCTTCACACATCAGCGTATTTGCTGCGCTTAGAAGCGGAACACAATAGAAGTTCTGTTGATAGCATCATAGAAAATATTTCACAATTTCTCAATATGCTTTACTCTTCATGTGAAACATAATTTTTAAATTCTCAACAAAGATGGTAAATGAGATTAAAATTTTATTGAGAAGTTTTATGTAATTCTTCCATCTAGTCAAGGAAGATTTAATTGGAACATTTGAAAGCTGTAATAAATGAATGGAACAGATGAATGAGATTTCTAGAGATAAATGTGCTACAAAAATATATCTCTCTATATTCCTAGAGACAGTATAATGAATACCGAGGAATGCATATGATAAAGAATGTTCAATGGTTTTGCACAACCAATTTTAGTGAACGGAAATGATATGATGTGGAAGTTGGACAAGGAACTGTACGAGTATGCACAATCGTGCGTATCTCGCGTGTTTTATTTCGTGACGTCATTGCAATAAACAGCTCTCTTCCTCCGAGCAATCTTCTTCGCTCTCTTTGCATTCGCAAACGTACATTTCCATTCACTAACATTTCGCACGACTTCTTCCTTTGTGTCTTTCTCCACAGGACGCGTTTTAATTTCAGTCCATTGTCTCCTGCACAAAGGAAGAAGGCAACGTGGTTCGCGATTGGCTGCTCACGTCACACACTGGTTCCAAATCACGAAAAGATGGTCAAAATATTTAAGTGTCTAATGATACGAATGAAACTTCGTTTGCAGGTGTCTTTTTTTAAAAAAAAACACTGTAGTTAGTGCGCTTGCATCTCCTAAATGATGAGCTTAGATTTATGATATAATTTGTAATTGATTACCCTTAAATCATTTGATTGGAGACAGGATGATCAGCTAAATAAAATCGAAATGTAGTGAGAATGATAGTATTTTGTTGGTATTATAATGAAAATATAAAAGTCAGCATTCACTTATTTTATTCTTCATAACAATGAGCGGTTTTTGAATTTAATATTACCAATTATTATATTAGAATATCCGACATGATAGAAAACATTTGTTTTAATACAGGTAGTTTTAATACATACCGTTTAATTTTAACAAATTTTCATTTTTATAACACAATTTTTATTCTTCGAATCACCAGTCGTTTTGTTGGGATGATCCCGAAAGCCATTTTATTGTATAATTAAGTAAAATTATTTTCATCAAATAATACAGAACACTTTCAAACAAATTAGGGATAAAATGTATTTCACATTTAAATTCACGATCACTTATTATTCAGATTGTTAAGCTTACCGTAAGATTTTCAACAACTCTCTCATTCACTCAAAGAATCAGATTGCAGAATTGAAATTCGAATATGTGGAAATATTCAGTCTTCGGAAAACGTTTAATGTCTACATGTTTTTATAAATCTTCTCTTTAACTATCAGTCATACCCATTCATGTATCGTATTGGAAGTTCCAAACCAAGACTATATATATATAGTCTTGATATACGTGAAGAACAAACAAATTAACTCTCCGGAAGCAAGCCAGGGACCAAACCATCAATTCCGATCAAGGGCCCTAAGGCAAAGACGGATTCAAAAATTTCAGTAAAAATTCCTAGATTAGATAAAAAGTTAGCTGCGAGATATATTACTAATAGAATGTCAATATACTTGTAATTTAACGCAAAAAATTTACATGTACAAATTATTATCGAACTATAGATTATTTTGAGTATAATGTTTAAAAATCATAAGAATTGAGATATCACTCAATTCCGATTTATTATTACAGTAAACGTGCTCCTAGACAAATCCTAGAGAACTTGTATAAGAAATCCGCCTCTACCCGAAGGAAAACCCGGGCCAGAATTTATGTACACAACCGTGCCAAAGTTGAGTAGACGTAAAACTAAATTAATATGAGCCGTAAGACAATACAATCATGCAAGAAAATAGTTTTTGATATTGTTATAAGTTATTTAAAAAGTACTACAGCAATGGTGTGATAAAGTACAAGACGGATTTAATTTTTATTAAAATCAATAAATTCTTTTACATTGTAGAAGCACTGGTGCAGGAGGTAGCTTTTGACCGCGGATTTGAAGAGATTCAATTTAAAAATATCTTTTATATTCTTGGGCAGGGAATTATATAGAACTATTCCCAAATGATATGGTCCCTTTTGGCAAAGAGTTGTTGAGATTTACAAATTATCCGAACTATTCTCTTCTGAATTCTGAAAGTTTGAATACTCTGACCGGAATTGTCCCAGAAGGTAGTGCTGTAACGTAAATGGGAGTAAACGTTTACAAAATATACGCAACGGAAAATACGTGGACTAACTACGTTAACTAAGATTCGGAATGCGTCAAACAATTTGCTTAATTGGGAATTAAGATTGTCAACGTGACAATTCCATTTGAGGTTGTCTTGAATATGGAGATCTAAGAATTTTGTATTCGTAACAGTTTTTAATTGTGTTCCGTTTAAAGAAACAGAAACCTGGGGTAAAGATTTTGTGATACTATTGTGAAATGACATAGACATTGTTTTGTCAGTGTTTACAATGAGACGATTTGCATGGAACCAAGTCGAAAGGTTAGACAAAACTTTTTGAGCATTGGCGTGTTTACATAGTAAATTAGTGTCATCAGCAAAAAGAACCATTTTGCAATCTGATGTGGATGATGACATGTCGTTCACATACAATAAAAAGAGTATAGGGCCGAGAATTGATCCTTGGGGTACTCCGCAAGTAAGTGGCTTTGTTTCTGAAAGACAACGCTCAAGTATTTTATTTTTAGTATAGGATATTTCTACTTGTTGATATCTATCTTTTAAATAAGAAGTTAGCCATTGATGTGGAAGTCCACGAATGCCTAAAGAATGCAATTTGGTAAGGAGAATTCCGTGATCGATGACATCGAATGCTTTGGATAAGTCAAGAAAAACACCCTGAGGATTTTCTCCACTGTCTAGAGATGTGGTAACATCGTTTAAGAAGGAAAATATGGCGCTTGTAGTGGAAAAGGATTTCCTAAAACCGTGTTGATCGTCAGAGAGAATGTTATTTTTTGATAAAAAATCTAGAAGACGCTTTTAGAACAATTTTTCTAGGATTTTTGAGAAAGTGGGTAGTAGAGATATTGGTCGGTAATTTCCAATATTAAGTTTGTTTCCTTTCTTGTGTAAAGGCTTCACTTTAGCTCTCTTACATATTTTAGGAAACACCCCTTCCGATAAAGAACTATTAAAAATATTAATGAGTGGATTTAATATAGCATGGGACGAAAATTTAACAATAAATTCAGGTATATCATTTACGCTTGTTGAAAATTTGTTTTTTAATGAGCTGATGATTCTCATGACTTCACTGGCGTTAGTTTCGGAAGTGAACATAAAATTGGGTATGTGGGTGGATAGAATTGGAGGACATTGATTTAGATATATTGAGTTCGTTATTTTACCTTCTTCTGAGAAGTAAGAATTAAACAAATTAGTGATGTCCTGAGGATTTGATACGATTTTGCCATCGTTTAGTAGAGAAATATTTTCTTTGCATTTTTCAGAAGTTGATGTGTAGTTTTTAACAATATTCCACATGGCTTTCATCCGGTTTTTCCGGTATATATACATTTATTCGTACATATATTGTCGTAAGTCTTTAATTATTTATTTAACAAGACTATAATTTTATTCAAATAATTTGCATAATTTATTTTCTGAAAATCTTTACGTGGATAAACTGCAGGGCGGTAATTCATGCTACAGTGTGTAGAGAGAAATATAGTTCACATTACTAATTGTTAATTGAACGTTTCGTGTGTATTCGATAATGTTTTTGACCAGCGGATTAGGTGTCAGGTCCCACTGTATGCTACAATAGAGAAGTCAGGTCAGGTCGCGAAGCAATGACCTGATGCAAGGTGTGTAGGCTGAAGAACAGACGCTACTTAACCAGTTTGGGAGTTTGGTAGAACATGAGGGTTTTGTTCTCGTTTAATGGCTGCTTTGTGAAGAGACGTCTTTAGAGTTGAGCAGTTTCGTCGTGTGAATTAAAGTCGGAAGTTATCAACTCTAGACTTACTCCCATGCTTAGGAATGTGTGGGTGCAACCTAAAGTAGCTATTATTTATTAAAGAGAGATGCAATCACATTCAGAATGTGACGTAATTTATCCTCATCAGGTTTTATAACATTACTTTACACGACCTGTTTTGTATATTTTTACAGAAAGAAACACAGCGTCTTTAGTTTTAGTTCATATTTAGAAATTGTGATATGAAACTGGTAGTTAAGATTTTTTTCTTGAATATGCATTAAAATTAGCTGAAAATTTTTCTAAATTTACACAGCTAAAATTTGGTGTCTTTTTTAGCTCTTCGTTTTAATTTTGTATAAGATGAATGAAGAAACTCGCTAATTATACTTCAAGAAAATTTGATAAAAGGTAGAAATTAAACATCTTTGAATCTATACATTATTTTGACCATAAAATATTTCATGTATAAAAATTAAAATAATTGACATAAAATTGCATTTTGAGTATGATGGGGGAACGAGTGTGCTGAAAAAAGACTGAAACTTCAATTTGTATTATCGAAAGCAGTTATGTCCAATAAATTGCAGAAATTTTAAAGATCGTTTCTGACTGCAGTCTTGGAGAAGTACTCTGTAACAAAAAGACCGGGCAACGAGTGGTCTCAGCTTGGTGATAAATAATACACTTCCTTATCAAAGTAATTAAAAGGTACTAGAAGAATTAACATCCTCTTTTTTCTAAAACACTACAGATGTAATTGTAATTAAGTATTTGAAAAAAAATACATTGTTCAAGTGTTCCAGTCAGTAATTTCTATCCCATCGCTTGAGGTTTCTTCGTTCACAGCCGTTACTCTCTGAAGGCGAGATTTGTTCGCTGATAAGCTGAATTTCGGAGAGAGGATTTTCACGCCTTGGGAAAGTCAATGGATCCGGCATTTTCTACGTCTCCTGAATTTCAGATAACTCCTTAGAAGCGAAATGATATTCTCTTCTTCTTCTTCTTCTGTTTAAGATTTCTTCTCGCTGCGAAGGATTTAAAAATCGTTTCTCTAAATAATGGGTGTCCAAAACCGAGTTGTGTTTCGCGAAATAAAACTAGACAATGATTAATATTAAAAATATTTTTGTCTACTATCATAGCTATATTGTAATAATTTATATGACCTTTTAAATAATTTATTTTTATTTTAACTGACAATATTCCGACCGCTCTTTTGGACATCGTCCGATGAATGTACATAAAAAAAATGATAATATCAAATAAACAACAAAGAAATCACACATACATAAAATAATTCTATAGAACAATAATTAATAATTATAAGCATTTCAAAAAAAAATTTCGTGGAGATTATTAATCGATGTTTCATCCTGAAAATATTTGTTATTTAAAGATTATACAATATAACCATAGAAGGCACTTTTCCTACCAGAGATCCATTTCATAATAATTTTCATCCGTTAATTTTCTAGACTATTGAAAAAAGTATTCTCAGTTCATATAAAGCTGACGGTGTCAATGACACACTGACTGACATAAATTAAGAGGCAGTTCCTACCATCGGAAATAGAAACATTGAAGAGTTATAAGAATCGTCTTTAAATTATTTTCGTCACCTTCCTGTATTTTGACTCCTTAACTTAAAAAAAAAACTAAATAAAAATGTATTTCGGATAATCTCCAAATTAACAAAAGCAATTAACTCTAATGTTTTAAAGTTTCAAACACAAAAATTACCAAAAAGTAAAATTAAAAAAAAAAATGTTTGAAGTTCGCGAAATGGGAGCAGTCTAACATCGTGAACTCTGATATCATACTCATTTTTATTTCTTTTATCCGTTTTGATTTTTTTCCTGATTAATTCCTTTTAAAATTCACATCTTCAAGTTTCTTCCCATTATCTCATACCACTTTCTGCAAGCGAAACAAAACTAATCAGTGAATCCAGATGATTCTCCATACAATAATGTATCAACTGAGAAACCTGAAAAACAACAAATACTAAAAGTGTTTTTTGGGGGGTTTTAGAGCTCGTCATCTTCAAGGTCATTAAAGCCCTGAAGACCCTAAACAAATACTAAAAGTACAGCATAGTTATTTTATAAATGGCATTGATCATAATTTGTATGCATAACCTTAAATTAATCTCATATTTTTTATAGAACTGCACCAGCAATTTCCAAGGAGTGAACAGGAAATGGGGAATATTTCATTCAGTCTGTGAATTCATGTGGAAATATCTCACTGTCTCCTTTTTGCGTGTGTTAATTATTCAAGGCCACTTTCGACAAATTCTCCGTGGAACGTGATCTACAAACCCGGCATTGCTGCTGCTCCGGGGGACTTCTTCACGAATTTCTCGTATTTCCACCGTTCGCTCTCTACGTGAGAGATCGCGCCGCTTCTGTTTGACCTACGTCACACCCCTCATCGTCCTTCGCTTTTTCATCCCCAATCAGACATGTTTCTCTTCTCTGCCGGAGAGCAAATGCGCTTTTTCTTCCTACGTTACACTTTTCTTCTTTTTTTTTTTGGTCACTGTGTTTTATTCCTCTTTATTTAATTGCATTAAAAATTTTATCGATATTATTAAACCGACCTTTCTTTGTCAATCAAATCAAAGCTTTTCAACTAGAATTTACGAACTGACGCTGACAGCTTATACAAAATTTATTGTAGTATACAATGATTTTCTGCTTTGATGCGTTGGTTTTTCAAATTATTTATTTTTCTATTCCATTGTTTTCTTTGTATATGTGGTTAATTTGTATTATACTTGTTACCAAGAAAAATCAACATTTGTTTATAAGTTCAAAAACATACGTTCACCTGACGATGGCAGCCATCTCCTGCTGAAACGTTGACACATAAAATAAATAATTGTCTACAAAAATAAAGGTCGGTTTTATAATATCAATTTCATTATGATTGTAGACGTGAATAATGTTAATATTAAAAAAAAAACTCTTGCAATGTGATGGTCTAGTGCTTCCGCTTCATGCTGAGCGGTAGAGCACTGGTTCAAACCCCGCTCAGACGGACAATGTAAGGTTTTCAGCTGAGGTTTTCCTCACCCACTGTAGGCAAATATCGTTTCAGTACCATATGTTCTCTGGCAACCCAACATCTCTCCTTCTTCATTTCTTCACCCGCCTCAGTTAGGTGCAATGGCAGAACCATGACAATGAACCTCGCCATAAGACAAGAAATCCGTACTAATATATAAATGCGTAACGCGAAATTGTGAGAGTCTGTTTGCTACCTGATCACGACTAAACCACTGAACCGATCGTAATGAAATTTGGCAAGGAGATGGTTTAGTCCAGGATGAACATAGGCTAAATTTTACTTTTAAAATGTGCGATAAGAAGGGTAAAAATGGATTTTGACAATAAAGGTCGATAAAATCGATAAAACATTATTAAAAATAGAAGTGTTAAAATACTTCAGTTTAAGAGAAACATTTAAGAAGGAAAAACCCAATCATCATCAAGTTGAATGAATTATTTGTTTTTTGCATTTAACAAAGGTGAAACACTTCTTTAAATCGTAAAATTTCAACGAATAGTTTTGATGTTACAAGAATTTTACTGAAATGGTGCAGTCGCCTAGGAAGCGAAAAATCGACCGACGTGGTTCTCACGCGATGGTGTAGTGTATGCAGTCCAGTTTTGTCTTAAAATTGTATTATTACGAATTTCGAACATTAGGATGCTGTATATGTTTTTAAAACAAGAAAGTAAAAGTATTTTGATCTTACAATATAGATATATTTTATTTTTCCCTGAGTAAAAGAAGATTAGTCTAAGAAAAATCCCGGGCAATGCCGGGTACTCAGCTAGTAAATAAATAAATCAGTGTTCTGTTTCGCTCTTCATGTACGAGAAAAAAAAATGTAAAGATCGTATATATAGGAATTAAGTATATTAGACCTAAATTCATATTTGCACGATATCTGATGATGTGTCATCAATATTTCCTGAACCATATTTCATATCGTCGTGATGAAATAATACCGAGTTAATATTTCACCAAAAGTTTTAAGAATTTCTTTTACTGTGAACTGGATTTTGTATCAATTTGTGTTCAGCCCATGCGTTCAATAATTTTTTCTATTGTTTATGCATTGTAGAATACAATAGAACTATACGAGAATTGATAAACGAACATTAATCGTCAATATTCATATAACGTTTTATCCATAGGGACCAAATATTTTCAACATTTGAGTTAACGTCCGTTATCCTCTTCAATATACTGCTCGTAACATTTCATTTAACAACGCTGATCATCTTATTTTTAATTATTTAATAGTTTTAATCATAAAAAAGGATTTTTTAAAAGTTATGTGAAAGGTTTAACATTGTTTTGCTTTTAACTTGTACCTGCTGAAGATTTTATCTACAATACACTGTACATATTTCAAAGCAAGAAAATTATTTTGTTAATGGTGTAGTGATTGCTATGTAACCGATCCGGTCACTCGAAATGTTTTTTGTTTTTTCGAGTAAAACACAAAATATTGGATATGTTTCCATGTAAGATTTTATGGTATGGTGTGAGGCTTTCGAATTACATAGAGGATGCGAATCAGCTCGATTTTGCCTTGAACCTTAACATGCATGAATATTTGAATATTTCATGAAACTTCGTGTCATAAACTTTTTGTAATTGGAAAGCTAAAAGAGAGATATATTTTTAAGCTCTACATAGACACGGTTGCACTAATTTTATCTGGTGGGATGTGAATATTTTTTTGTTTTCCATCTCGTTTATTTTTCTTCACTTGTCACCATTTACTTTGCTCACGTAATCCAAGTTTCCTCTGACATATTTTTGTGAATTCCTATCTTATTTCTTTATTATTTCCCTTTTCTCCGGTTTTCTACAAGAATATATCTTGACTCACTTTATTTTTGAAAATTATTTTTGACGTAAGTGAATTATTGCACATTTGCAAACTCTTTCAACACCCCGAATGAATGCGCATATCAATATTTTTCTCAGAGATTTTTATCGTTGCAGCACTCCGTCTTTTTTGCGTATGCAAATGCAATCCTTCGAATACACACTTCTGGCGGACGGATCGCAGGCTTTCAGGGGTGAACAAACATTCGCCAATCCGCGGGAAAATCCAGTGACCATCTAAGCAATCTAAGTTATTGTTTCTGATTGGTCACGTCGTATTGTTAAGCATCAAACTTTGATTGGTTGTTCCTCAAATGTTCTTTGCTACTCGATCAGACTATTAATTTTCATCTCTTATTAGTCATTAATTTTATTTTGTAATTAACTATAGTGTGAAATGTTTAAGAAAAGTGTCATGTTCCAACATAGAATAACGAAAAAAATAGAGTTCCAACCTATATAAAACTAGTTAAAGATCCAGCATTGTAAAACCAGGAAAACCATTGTAGGAAGTAAAACCGGACTAAAATAGTTTAATTCACGAGCTTCTTGTTGTAATTTTAAGTGTATCTGTTTATATATAATTGATAAAGAAAATAGAATGAGTAGAACTGTTTCCATAATTGTAACCAGTGAAATTTTTCCTACGATTTTTTAAATATTTATAACATATTTGTTCCCAATTCATATCACCTATTGATTGTAATTTCACTTTAATCATCTATAAACACTAGTATTTAAATCTATTACAATATTTTTTCAATATTTTAAATTTCGCAAACCTTCTGTTTTTTTTACACTGTATCACCGAAAGCAGGTTCCAGTTACAAAAAAAATATGTTACCAAGGTAACACAGGGAAATTTCACATGATAGAGATAACATCACTTCACTTACTTTATAAATTGCAAACGTCGTAAGAACTCTTCAAATTTCAGTCTTAACAACGGAATTAAATGATGACGTCCCGAATGTTGTGATGTATTCCCAGTAATTTTCCAATTGTGTTTTCAATTCTCATCTTCCCATTTTGCAAGTACATACACACAAACATATTTTCATTCCACATTCTTTGACATCAAAATGTTCGAGAAAACCTTCGCTGTAACGTCATCCGCAAAATTCGGAAGATCACTCGAAATTGAATTTGTTCTCGAATTCGTTACATTCTAAAAAACACACGATGAGATTCATATGGCCAGCATATCACGAAAAAACACGGAATCTCATTTTACTCTCTTTTTATTCTGTACCTAACTCATTGAAATTCCTCTTCCATCAATGCAATTTGTTTTCCATTCATTTGATGGTGATACTTAATATTCCTCTCGACATTATTCAGAAAACTCGTTCACCCTCACCATTTTAAAAACATTTGCGTGGCAGTGTCTCCTTTTGATTGCACTCGATGCACGTGAATCGCTGCTTCACCAATTGGAATTCAAAAGCGTCGCTCGCGCGCGCAATCTGCCGGCGGGAAATTGGACCCAGGACTCTCTTCATTTGCAAACGCTGGATGAGAATGCGTGTAAAATTGATATTCGCTCTGGAGAGAGGTATGTTGACAGCACGGGCACCGAGTTGGTCAGAGAGAGAGAGAGAGAGAGACAGAATTATAGGGTTCCGAATTAATTTGAATATCAGTTACACACAAGTATGTTGGCGGTAGTTTCGACTAAACGAACTTGATTCAAAATGAAATACCTCCGAGGCTCACATTTACTTACTGGTTTCTCTTCCTTATAAACATCTCTGACTCATCGGTTTCTGGTAGGGCTTGGTGACAATTGTTAAGTCTATGACGTACTTGATCATACAACTCACATATCGCAGAAAAATTGCCAGAAATTCGTGTGCCCACTATTTGGTGGCGCCCTTCTGGAGATTGTGGCCTGAAACCGAACCTCGTTGCGAGAGAATTTGCTTCTAGCGTCGTAATCATAGACTTGCATATAAATAATGCCAGCTGTCTTATGTACCGGTTATCCGTAGAGGAAAACGGAGTTTGGGATCTCTGTCTCTCTCGCACATCGACTTGGGTGGGGGAACTCCATTGTTGCGCACAATACCTAACCCCCTCCAAGCAGATGTGCGAGAGAGAGGGCGATACCAAACAGTAGTTCTAATTCATTATAACGGAACCCGCAACACAAACCGCTGGGTCGATTTATATTGTAAGTCTATAGCAGTAACACGCGATAACCATCTTGTCTCATTCCACTGTGTGTGCTATTGCGCATCGAAGTGGAGGGGACGTTGACCAGCCAATGAAACGCAAGACATTTTTTGAGAGGGAAGTTGAAGGTGTTGTACAGAATTATGTAAAATATTTGACTGAGTTGAAGCTTGAAGCGATATCCTAATATGCCCGCTTCGAAAAATGCCTTGAATACCATTGGCTTGCACTGCTCAAGCTCGGAACGGTCACACCTTGTCATATTCCACTACGCTCGATTTACAACTACTGATTATTTTATTACCCTGAATTCAATCCTTTAAAAAACATATTTTTCCCGAATTCGATGGATTTTTAAAAATTACCTTCCAAAGGATTCACAACAATATTACAAGTAAATTATTTTTATGTACTTTGCTTTAAATGCTATTCATGGGACAACAAATAAATAAATAAATAAATAAATAGCGTGGCTCTACAAGATTCCAGATAAAGTATTTCAACATGAAGTATTGATATATTACTCCCTTCCGCGAATTGCTTTATTTTTGTCCTGAAAAAGGGGACTTCGGAGTCAGTATTTTGTGTTCAACTGCTCATGCATGACGGAATATTGAAATTCTGTATCTCAATAAGAATGAATTGTAGCGCTTCAATCGTTCGGTCTCGCGCTGAGATCAAATGATCTGCGTGCGACCACTGAAAAACAGTAAACTGTTAGATGTCTGATGATTCATTTTGGCTGAAGAGATGAAACTCCATGGTTGTTCTATAGTTCATTGTCACGAAACAGAAACCTTCAAGGATTATACATTAACACGTAATGATGATCCGAAGTTGTTTCATTATGTCCGAAGAACATGAACATCAATGAAATATAGAATATTATTATTATTATTGTGCGCTTGTTTTTTCTCTGTTTAAACAGGTAGTTGGGGCGGGCTTATACGCCAAGACGGAAGTAAAATTTGGTCTTAGTCGGGACTAAGGAATTTCCTTGTTAGGTGACATGTTTGTAATATAACGGATTTCTGCATTTCTGGCAGTACATTTTTGGTCAATGGGAATTGAAAGATGTCCTTTCAGCGTTTTGCAAATGACTCCAGTTGCTGGAATCATGAGGGGAATAATACATTCTTCATTTTCTTTCCAAATCTTTTGAATTTCTGTCTTAAGTGTCTGACATTTTTTGAATTTTTGTTATTATTATTATTACTTTTATTCCGAGAAAAGTCTATAGAATTGTACCTTGTTTAGTGAAAATCACTCAGATAGAAAATAGAACATAAATGTCCTAAATACATTGCTAAAATTTCAGTTTAAATCTTAAGACCATGTGGAGGACAATAAGCATATTCACTCGCCGGGAAAAGAAAGGGACCCTCCCAGCAATTTCGATCATGGTGTACTGGGAAGTTTTTTATCACCTTAATGAGATTCATTCTAGTGACACGTTTTATGATAATTTAACACAATGTTTCATGAATTTTGTAGCCCTTGTTCTCAAACACGGGTTGAAATGCAAGGAGGGTTAATATTAGCCTTATTTCTATTGTTTTGTTGGTGAAGAAGTTCCATTAAATGGCAATTCAGTAATGCAATACGAAATCGAAAGATGAACTAGTGACTCAATGGAAGTGATAATATGTGATCTGAAAAATGATGTAGTATCATAGACGGGACCGGTTCGTAGCGCAGCCAGGGAAGTTGAGAATAGCCCTCGCGGTTATCGATTCGAGACCAGAAGAGCAGTTCTTTGTCTTGCACGGCAACCGGTCCCACTGCATGTCTCTAGAGACCCATTACTGAAGATTGCTTCCCTGGAAACACATGAAGTTACTCTTCGACTCCAACGAGACATTATGAATTTTCATTTGAAAACTTTTGTTTGTAAGTACTCGAGTCAATAATATCTGTACTTTACGTTTAACTTGTAATTAAGAAGTAAATTTCAAACAACTTCATCGATTTCAATGTCACAGATATTCCATATAATTCACTTATATTACTATAGATGCTTGATATTTACCGAGCTTAGTAAAATCGTCTGAAAGCTTAGATGAGCCAGTACACTATTTTAAATTTTCACCCATCTCTTGAGACCGGAAATTTACACTTTTTTCGGAGAACACTTCAGAAATTATAACAATACATTGAGCATAGGTTTGGCCATGATTAGGGGACATGTAGGGGAGTTGTTTCTGTGAAAATATGAATTTTCCAAACTAACTGAAACTGGAACGCGGGCAAAAAGACACCAATTCCAGCCCCCTAGGCGACGTTGGGAGAGTCTAGCTAGGGGAAGTATCTTGTCAACAAGTATGTAATAATTCAAACTTATATTCCTAACCACTTTTCTATTTATTTAATTTAAATGGAATGAGTGCACTTTCAATCGAAGATACGGAATCATCACACCCTAAATGCAAATTACAACGGATATAAATTATACAAATCAATACAAAAAATGCAAAACACAGACAAATAATAATAAATTACAAATATTGTAAGAAAATAAGCATTTAAAATTAAATACTTTAAATATAGACGACGATTCAAAAATACATGTAATAATTATGAACCAAAGGAAGAGTGAGTAAGATGAAAACATATGGTGAATGGCATTGTAAATACTAAAGAACACCGTGTATTTTGTGTGATGCTAAATAAATCGTTTATAGCATTGACATGTAATTTTCCTTCGCCGCACGCGAGATGATAAAGTGCATCGGAACACATCTGCTAAAATGCGCTTCGATTACAAATGTTTTCAAATTACTCTGGACGAGAGCGTTGCTACGCAACCAATAATTTTCGTGTATTACAACTAGCTACCAATGAGAAACTGTCGTTCAACTTTTATAGGATTAAATACTACAAACTATTTATCTTATATGAATAGAACAAGGTAGTCGACAAAATGCTAACGCAATAGTATTCGTATTACAACTTTTGTAAATAAGTTCTTTGAGAATCGTCAAAAACATTTTTTTTAAATTAGCCTTCCTCAGCGACCATTTTTTAATTCTTTCTCAGAGGTTTTTAAGTATCTCTATAACCCTCATGGCAGAAATCTCCTCCATCTCATCATTAGCCTACTTCACAATTAGTAACATAATGTTACAATTAGTTAATATAACATTAGTAATATAATAAGTCACCTAATAATACTACTGATTATGTATGTGCCAAATGATGTAAATGTTGACTAGTATGGTAGAAAGATGAGATACCTTCAATCAGAAGAAAGCAAAATATTGGTTTATCTATTTTCAATTGAGATTTTCGGTGTCACTTTTATTCAGGTGTAATATCGGTTATATTAGTCAAGGATTACTCTCTAGTCTCGACTAATTTTTACTCACCATTCTAACGTCTGTTAAGTAACCGACACAGACTACCTGATCACCCCCTTTCGCAGACGCGTTTATTATTTTAGACGGCAAACCTGTTACATCGCGGGTGCAGTAAAAGGACAAACTATGCGGGAGTTAATATTACGATTTTGTGTATATACCAGGAACTTTTATGGTATACTTCATATCTAAATCAGCAATATAATGCAGAAAAGAAGAGAAGAATATTTAATGCATTTACCGAAAATGCGTGACTTAGAACCATTACATCATCCGAAATATGAGTAGAATTTTTCTATTACGCCGCGTAGTAATAGCCGCAGAGGTTGTGAAAGATTACTTAAAGGTGTCGTTTGACTTGAAATTAAATGCCAATAGTGACAGCGATAAAAGAAATTGAAAAAATATATCCGGTGTTATATTGTTGAATTTGGAGAAATTGCCATTAACGGTTTTAGCACGCCCAAATATCTTCAAAGAAAGGTATTTTTGGATCTTAGGGGTATGGAAGTACAAAAAATGAAGAATCCAAGAAGGTGCTTACGACAGCAGTAGAGCAAATGTGAATGATAAGGCAAATTAGACAAGCTAGGGTGAACAACACCGCTTGAATGACGTCAGGTAAAATTTAAACGCTCAGACAACACACGTAGGTAAATTATGTTATGTTGAATGAAAATGGGAGATGGGACAGGGGTCGAACCTGGTGAGCCACCACTGCTCTATTCCGTTCGTTCTCTGGTCACGTACAAGATTGTCGTTCAACCCACTTTACCTCAGAGGAGATCTCATTTGAGATGTTCTCCTCGTTTTGACGTGACTCCTTAACGACACAACAAGATTAATCTGTTACGGGGCGGTGTGGTTGAACCGCAATTTAAGAGATTTATCTTCATGTAGGTTTTTTTAATTATATATTTCACGAAAATCACATAGCAGAAATGACCCCGAATTTAACTCAGCATATTTTCTAATTTTGCTAATCGTGTTTTTACTTAATTTAATATAGCTTGACACGAGACCTTATTAGTTGCCCAATAAAAATTTCAAACCAGAAGTATCTTGCCATTTTATTCTGCGTGATGAGAAAAAAGTGGATCTAATTTGTTTTAAAATGTTGAATCAACGTTTCCTCGTAAAAACAAAACACAACGTTCAAAGGGTCAAGTGAATCATCGTCGCACCCTAAAGAGTTTAGTCTCTGCTACCAATCCCCAATACACAAATCAATACTTTTCAAGGGGCTTTATTCATAAAAATGTTCCTCATTAAATAGGACGAGATAGGTCTAGCTTTTCTAGTCGCTTACTTCCATCTTGGTGGTATTGCATCATGAAGAACATAGATAAATCAATACGAAACCAAATATCAGTGACTCAATAATAGTAGGATCTAAAAAATTTACGTTATTTTGTTAGCATTCTTGATTGTATTACAGGAGTCATCATCGGTATCAAGAATCCGCATTAATCTTCTTGTAGGATTGAAGATAAATGCGATAAATACATGATCAAGATTTGAAGTATTATCAGATAACTTTTTACCAACTACCCAAAAATATATTTATTAACGTCGACCTTCCTCCGAATAGTTGAAAGGGAGAAAATCATAGAGCATTAAACGTGAATGAGTTATTGAATGAATTTACGTAGAATACAGATATAAATATAAAAAAAATTGTACCATAGAATTCTTCAATATTCGGTTATCACTTGCGGTATCCTTCTCATCGATCGTCACATGTTGCAGAGACCGTATGTGGACTCTACCACATGTGTAATGCCTCGCTATGCACCAGACATCTGCAACCAAGAAACGTGTAAACAACTGCGCACCGCTCTGCGCAAGAGAAACACAATGTACCACGCTCATAGGAACAGGACGTGGTCTGAACGGAAATATGCACCTTGTGAAAGGAAGATATCATGAGGTTTGGATCAGCAGACAAATTATTGGGAAGGTGGAAAATCCCTTCCCAATTATACTCTAAGTATCTCCATCTCTTTCTATTTTCTCCAGAGCATCCTTTACATTCGAAGGTCGTAGAATTCTGTTTACAAATGCACCTCGCACATATTTTTCGCCATTTCTTCGCCATTCGTTATTGTGAAAATGTTCTGTAAAAGTTTTATATGATGTGTACACATTAAATATTATTTTTCTTTCTTCCTTAACCCTAATTGTTTATTCTAATCTCGCAATGTTTTATTCTGGAAAGTATAATGATAATTAAATGGTACATGATACGTCCCGATGCGTTTTAAGAAATGGTCGTATAAAATTTTTCTCTCTTAATTGCAGATTTTATTTATTTATTTTCTTTTTAGGTTACTTTTTATTCGCAAATATCAGATGCGCTTGTGTAAATATTATAAATGTTTTATCTAGTAAATCCATTTTTGATCAAAAATTTGTCTTTATTCTCCAGCTTAGAAACTGCTATTGTTATTTAATTATTATAATCACGATTTTATTTTCAAAATTGATAGCTATGGGTTGAATTTGTAGTAAAATCCTTGACTCTCCGAATGCACAGTTTAGGGAACTCAATGCGGATCACGCGAATTACGAATCCGCAATGTGTATTTTTCAGATTAATCGTAATTTTTCGATTTATTGTCAATGGTGCACTTAATACAATGGTCATTACTACAGTTTAATATAAATAATATTTTTGTTATAATTAATCAATTTTTAAAATTAGTTTTCTACGATTGAAATTTACGCTGAATGCCATTTTTACTCCATGGAATTTACAGCTACGCGTTCCTTGGATCGGGTGAGATTTACATATACCAAACCGTTTCCTCCGTATGATCGAAGGAAACCACACGCTCCGCCGCCTGTTCAACAGGAGACAAGGATTCGATGGTGACGGAGGCGGCGGTGGTTTGTCGATACGACGGTCGCCATGGCAACCGGCACACATATACGCGCGCGCACTCGCGCGGCCAACAAACGAACACACGGCCGAGTCTATCGCGGCCGTCACCGGCCAACTGTTGCTGCAGACGGTGTTGTTGCGGTGCGGCGAAGCGATTTGGGCGCGCCGACACCTGCCTGCCACGCCGCCCGCGAGGCATTTGTTCAGCTGCGATGCATGTTCCCTGGCGGTGGCGTTGGGGTGGTAGTGGAGCGGGAGCGCGGGAGTNCGCTCTGGGTTTGTTTTTTGTTTTTTTTCTCTCGTATTGACTCGCGTATTCCGCGCTAGGAGCAGAGAATTATCGTTTTGTTGCGGTACATCAAGGATTCGCTTGGACATTGAACACGGTGCTTTGTTTTGTAGAGCAAACGACGATTATATGTTTTATAATAAATAGATCTTTTTTCCTCATCACGCGTAATAAAATATCAAGGGACTTTTTCTTTAAAAAAAGAGCGAAAAAATAAACATAGTTATAAAATATTTTTATACAAACGATCCAATCTACGTAAACTGTTGCTACATTGACTCTCACCACGTTGCATTTAAAAATACGAGAAGATTATTAATCTGTAATTAAAATTACAGATCTTTGCTACTTATCGGGAGGGTTGGCTATATTATACTATCTGGTCCGACATGAGAACTCCCATACGGACAAATTTGGCACCGTCCCCATGGAGAGGGGGATAATACGCTGAGAGCTCGAGAGTAAAGGATTAAGTTCGGAAAGAAATTTGGCACTACTAGAGAAATTCTTATTTTTATAACGTGATGTATTAATTCAATATTCACCTAATTAAGTTGATAGCTTTTTTTGGAAGCTTTACGAGAGCGATGACATGTTATGCTACTTTTGCTATATTTCAAGATCTAATAGAGATATCAAATCTATTTCTGCATTAGTGGATATTTGAATTAAATGAATAATAAATGTTTTTTAATTGTGGTTTTACGTTTCGCTATCGTGTAAGTTATTAGAGCCCGTAGAGTAATTAGAGCTTTTAAAAAATGTTTTATGGGTTTTTCTATTTTTTAAATCGGTGAAAAGGAATTAAAATCTTTAGTTCAATGTCCTGAAGACTGGCACATTCATCAAAGTAAATAGAAAAATAATAAAGGTAGGGACTTAGAATTTTAATCAGTTATTTCATGTATTGTAGAAACTCTTTAAAAATCAACTTTTGGAATTTCAATTTTAGAGAGATGAAGTAGATTGAAATGTTTCTTAGTATTTGTACTAAACATCATAATATATTGAAGATATCGTTTCGGTTTTTTAATGAAAACATACAGTTCAAGTCGAAAGAACATAAGCTTCCGTACGGAACCGCGTTGGGTTGGCTAATATTAAATAAGATTCGAGAGAATACTTCATCTAAAAACTCTTATTCTAGAAGTATTGTTCTGTCACTCTCTTTCGATGGAGTACCATATGCATGCACTGTATAACTCCCTTGCGTGAAAAAGTTTTCCTAAAGCCACAAGTATAGAGTCGCAAACAGGAATGCCATCATTATCATTGATTGGTAACACATTTCCTGTGCATTTGCAGCTGGGACTGAAACTGTAGCAACTCACCTAGACTTCTCGTGATGGGTACTATGTTATACAAAAAATACAAGTGTTGACTCTGAAAGATAATCAAGTTCTTTCCTGTGTATAAAAACCTACAATTTTACCTATTTATCTCCGATCCTTATTAACAAATTATAATTCTTGAAACACATTCGTATGTTTATATGATTATCTGATTTTTCAGATTTCGTTCGGGTCATAAGCAACTCAATACATCGTTCGGATTTTAAGGAACATAATAAACAACGGACACTTATGACACCATAAAATTTCCGCTATGGTGAAATGTCCGCATTTGAGAAATTTAAGCTAAAGAAATGAACACAAATGGTGTGGAGAAGATGAAACTGTTGGCCACAAACATACATTTTAATTTATTGGCAAAATACAGCAAATAAAATTCGCGTTCAAATAAATTTTGACTGTTCATAACCAAGTAGGATGCGATGAGTGGTTTCTCCGAAAAACATAGAACAAATCTTGTTGAGAGAAATGACGTAATTTTTCTTCTTGTATTTTCCAAAATCACAGTATTATTTTCTTCTCTCTCCAGATTCAATATATGAAAATATCTCATCATTATGAACAACAAGCATTAAAAGTCGATTGGTTCCGGTGTTTCCTCTATCTTCAATGTTTTCAAATTTGTGGTTCGTTGTTTCTTTTAAAGTATTTTTTTTCAAAATCGAGGGTTAATCTTTGATTCCCTCCGCGTCAATATCTGCATCAACAGAGGAAGAACATTAGAGGGTACCAAAACCAGGGGAAAAATTCTTTCCTCTACAGTAGAGGAGAGAAAAACCTACGCGAGAGGAGACGAAACTTCGTGGGGGAGAGCTTGAATGGGGATGGATATAATTTATTGTCTTTCAGTTTGTTATAGAAAGTCTTCTCGAATAAACATCGACTGTCTGCGTCCGTTATAGAGGGTCCTCTTTTGAAAAGTAACAATAATAATATTAAATTTATTGTCAAAAAAACAGTACAGACTGCGTATGACCACGTGGAGGACAATAAACTAATTTACTCTCCGGAAGCAAGCAATCTCCTGATAACTTTTATTTACAAATACTACAAAATAATAAATAAATAAATTTATTGTCAAAAAACCAGTTCGAACTGCGTATGATCACGTGGAGGACAAAAAACTAATTTACTCTCCGGAAGCAAGCAAGGGACCATCCCATCAATTCCGATCAAGGGCCCTAAGGCAGAGGCGGATTCAAAAAATTCAGCAAAAATTCCTAGATAAGATAAAAAGTTAGCTACGAGTTATAATTCTAATAGAATGTCAATATGTTTGGAATGTAACGCAAAAATTGCAAATTCTTATCGAACTATAGATTATTCTGAGTATAGTGTTTAAAAATCATAAGAATTGAAATAACACTAAATTCACGATTTATNNAAAAATTTACATGTACAAATTATTATCGAACTATAGATTATTCTGAGTATAGTGTTTAAAAATCATAAGAATTGAAATAACACTAAATTCACGATTTATTGTTACAATAAACACGCCCCTAGACAAAGTCTAGAGAACCTGTATAAGAAATCCGCCTCTACCCGAAGGAAAACCGGAGCAAAATCCGGGCCAAGTTTATCGTAACTTGAATTGAATTGTTGTGGGAAGGTGTGAAAAAATATACGTTACAGAGAAATATCCTTTTTTGTTTTGAGTGTATTTATAGTTACTTGCAAAAAATAATTTTTATACTTGCAATTACAAATCTAAGTCACGCGAATATTATAGCGTTCTATAAAAGCAAATGGTTTTCACGATGAAGCTGTGTATCTCCCATTCGCGAATTCTGGGCAAAATAGTATTTTATGGTCGTCTGTACACGTTTCCACCCAATTGAAGTGTACGCAAGGCCGCTCTCTTTGGTTCGTTTCATACATCATAAATGAACATAACACTTTCTGTTTTTAATTCTAACGGGACGTTATTATTATTCATTTCATGAAATCTATGGTAAATTATCGAGTAATTTTATGAAGAATATTGGGCACACTCACATATGGCACACCTATGAAGAAAAATGAAAACCCTACTTTTATATTCCTTCGATTCATTTCATTTTAATTAAATTGGCAATCGGATATAATTGACATGCAGCAATTCATCTTTTAAAAAACGCTCGAACACAAATTCAACCAATAAACAACCGACATTACTAAGAATGATATTGCCGCCCCAGTGACTGCGTTGATTTTGAAAGCAATTTTTATCATCAGTATTACAATTGTAAGAAAGACAGACCAACAATAAACTTCATTGTCAAAAAAGGGGTTTCAAACTGCATACGACCATTTGGGGGGCAATAAACTAAGTTACTTTCCGGAAACAAACATATTTACATTATATGTGTATTATAACTCGCAGCTAACTTTTTATCTTATCTAGGAACTTTTGCTGAAATTTTTGAATCCGCCTCTGCCTAAGGGCTCTTGATCGGAATTGATGGGATGGTCCCTGGCTTGCTTCCGGAGAGTAAATTAGTTTATTGTCCTCCACGTGGTCATACGCAGTCTGAACTGTTTTTTGACAATAAATTTAAAAATGAAATTAGGAAACAAGCAAGGGACCATCCGATCAATTCCGATCAAGGGCCCATGGGCAGAGGCGGATTTAATATTTAGAAAAGAAATTATTTAATAAATACGTAATGTTATTCAAAATAAATTGTATATATTAGTGCAGTAAAAATTCGAGATTAATAAAAAAAAAGTATTAATGAAAATCCGACGACTACCCGGAGGAAATCGGGGCCAGAATGGGGATTAGATTTAAATGTAATGATTAAACAGTTATAAAATATGGGTTATCATGTATACTTTAGAGCGTTTTAACATTATAAAGAGTAATTGTCATGGACACTTCCATAAATGTTTTATTCGAGATGGAATGAGTGGGTGATAAATCACCGAAGCGCTTTCGTATAACGGACACTTAGTCGATATTTGTTCCATGTATGACGTGTATTACGACACACCAGATGATGAAAGAGCTTTATTACTCTCCATTAATGGAGTTACAAATACGTCCTGCCCTAAATGTAGTGTCTACGCATTATCTGTCTGAAACTATTCAATATACTTGGAGAGTTCCTGCGACTTCACGCGTGTCAGCTTTTGAATTTTTCGCGAAAATAATTCTTTTTAAATGACTATTAATGTGCATAGAAATATAAGTAATATCCTACAAAATATATTTACAAGATCAAAATATATTTAGATTCTACTGAAGAACTGTTTTAGATTCACGCCTTGTCTGAGTTTTTTAGGATTACTTGACTAAATATACATAACATCTTTGATTTCAATAAATTATATATTAATATAAAGAATGTAATAAATGTATACAGCCTAAGGATACGAATACAGAAAAAATGTTATTTACATAGCAATGGAGAAACATGCAAGACAAACATAATTTAATATTTTTCTATAATGCAATAAATGTTCAATATACATTGACAAAACTGTATTTACAAAATAAGAGAAAATTTAATGCCTCCAAGACCCGTTTGGAGGTTCTTTAATGTACATTTTTTGACAGAAGCACAAATCAACGATCAATGTTTACCAGTTATGTACTTCAGTCTCACCTCAGAAAAAAAAGAATAATCAGTTCATAACTTACAACAATATACATACGACATGCTTGTTTTATTATTATTCTTAGACATCTTTTATTCTCGAATTTTCAAAAGCGACTCAATATGTTCTATTCCAGAACATTTTTCCAACCTCTTAAAAAATTATTTTAGAATACTTTACATTATTTGGTGAATTTACTAAATAACCATGGAGCGTGTTCATTAGTACATACCAGGGAAATGAAGGAAGTTGGTAATACATTCGACGTGAACCTGCAAGTGCTAACTTAATATTGTTTTTAAATAATGTAGCTAATATTTTCATACGAAAGACCATCATAAACCTTCTCAGTGTTCCACCAATTGTCCGTTTGTTTCATTGTGCTGAAGATTCTACGTTTGCCTCTTTCGAAATTTCAAGTTTCTCTTTTACATAGTTTCTATGAAATCAATATATAAACTCCAAAGACAATACGTATACGTTTTTAAAACCAAAATTTGGCTACAGTATTTTCAGTCACAAGTGTTTCACCGAAAGTACAACTTTCCAATAATTTTTTTTATCTTACCAATTTCATTTTGATAATATACCAGTTCGTAAAATAATTTATCAGTTCCTTTACTGGTGGTCTGAATAGTTTGAGGTGCCACCCGAGAGCATCCATTGATGACGCTATATCAAGGATACACAACTCCTATTAGAAATGCAACCCGCATTATCGATGTGTATCTTGAAACGTGTATTGCCGCCTAAGGTGTTGTCCATACATCGTGTAACTCAAAGAGAGCAGTTTTTAACACACTCTCCCCTTCATGACGCTTCTGTAACCTTATATCACCCCCGAAATTATTATTAATCGCTAGTCGTACATCCCTTCCTCCCCGTAAGGAATGAATTTGTTGCTTTTCGGAAAATAAGGGAACAAATTCTGATAGACTAAATTATGCATAGAGCAATAGGAAACTATCTCAGAGTGGTTCAATACTTAGATTACAGTGAAAATTTTTAAAAAGTATGACAGGATGAATCAGTAAATGTTATGAAATATAATTAAATAGGACTCTTTTGTGAATATAAGAACAAAATATGAGACCAATCCATCATGGCTAATGGTCTTAAAAATTATATCAAAATTAAACTGTCAATTAATTGAATCTAGAAAACTTTTGGATAAATGGTTTTGATTTCACAAGCCATAATTTACTAATCATTTATCTCTTTACCATAATTCACTCAAAAGGTGCGTTTTTAGCTCCTCGAAGAATACAAATGAAATGGGGATTCAATTTTATCGTATCCAAAAGAGAATAAGGTTTATCTTGTTTTAGTTTAAATTTTCAAGCTCTAAACTGTTGAATTGGTGGATTATCTGAAAATAACATTTGATGCTAGGTGAATGACTTATCAATTGCATATTGTTCAAGATACTTTTCTTTTCGGAACACTATCATTTTCCTCTTCAATCCATGATGAATAATATCTGACGATTTATGACTGCATTGTATGCACTTACCAATAATTAGTCATGATTAAATCATATTCATTCGATTATTCGCCTGAATATGTTGGGAAAACACGATACAAGAGATTACATATAATCTCTGGGTGACGCGGCTTCTAAAGAAAAATAAATTCGGAAGTACTCGTTCAACAAGTAGACATTTTCAATACCGGTCGGTTGTAATAGATAATAATGAAAGGTAAATCTGAGGTGTTTCCCACACAACTCTGCAAAGTAGTAAAATATAGCAAATAAGACTACATCGGGTATATTTCACATCAAAATTAATTGATCAAACGAAAAATCTTCCTTACCATATTTTTCGTAAACGGTTAAACGTTTGAATGTGTTTGTAGGCAATTTCTATGCAGATTTTACAGCATTAACCGTTATTATAAAATGTCCCTAAATTTTGAAATTCCCTATGAATTAATCAGCGGGCTTTCTAACGTGTTGCGTCATGTATTGTGGATTGCCCACAGACATCTGCGTCCCATTTGTCTAAAGGCGGCTTACGATTGTTTACGAAAATAACATTCAGTTTTATTGCATTTCTCCAATTGAAGTAAAGCTTAAATATCGATTTACCTTCTTTTCCATCGAGCTTATTTTTTAAAAAATCTTAATTTATCATTCCTTTAAATACAGGATGTATCTAAAATTATTTTAAAGATAAAAATTACACATGCGAGAATATTGAAAAAATACTGCTCCTCGGTACGTTTGGGTGAAACCCTCGGATTTTCACACTTATTTTTTTGCGTTTTTCATTGTATGAAACAGGGCTGTCCAACTTATCTTAGCTCGCGGACTATATTTATACACTTTCAATCGATTGGACCGGCACGGGATGGAGGTTGACAAAATGTTGCCTGAAGTAAGGGTCACATTTATATATTTTGATTCGAATCAATAAATTTATATTATTTCAAACAGGAAAGATAAAATTGTATATTTCAGTATTTTTTTAAGTATTTTAGTGTGTTGTTTTGTAATAAAAGGTTTTGACGGGTTAATACCGAATACAATTTTCTATTTACTATTACCGGTCATTCTCCTATGTGAAATAAATATTCTGGCAGCATAGATTCGTAACACAAATTACGCACTCCGTTTGATGAAAATTTTTATATAAAATGTACTAAAAATAAATAAAAAGTTCCGCGGGTCGCCAGTTGGACAGCTAGAATAAGATTGAAAATTGATGAGTTAAATTTCAGAGGAAACAACTTTAAAGTTAAGATTAATTTTTAGCGAGAAGTCTGCTTGTCACAGTTTTTAATAAAAATTGTATCCACGTTGAAGTCTGAGACGGTGATTATGATGTTTCCACGCAACACCCTTAACAGTGGAATCTAAATCTTTGCTTTCAATGTACACTTCTCTCTCACCCTGTTATCATATTCGCATTTCTTAACAGCAATAAATTAGTTCATAGAACTTCTGGGACAGCATTCAGTGTCGCGCTTACATCTTTGTCTATCCCGAGGATCAATATTGGAGTTTGGTCTTGTGTGACAGCACACATACAATATATTTCTCTCCATTTCTAATTTCAAAGTGAAACTCCAACGTTGTCTGGCACAAATTAAATTGTCAGAACAGTCTCGCAAATTTAGTTCGTATTTCTATTGAGGAGAGACCGAAAGTTATTTTCATACTTTTTCATTGCTGGACTAAAGCTTTTCATTATTCGCAACTCCAAATAATTCTTTTTTAGGAACAAAAATTTTAATTCATCATTAAAAAAGGATAAATAAATAAATTTATTGTCAAAAGCTGGTAAAAACTGCGTGCCTCTGATGTACTGTATTCATCAATCGTGCTACGTTTCCCGGCGACCAAAACATAATAAATTCTGAATAGTACATTTTGTCAATTTAATTCAAAATTTCTCATCTTCCCTCAAATTTGGTTCAGGAATATACACGAGATACAAGTGGTACAACACAAATTTGACCTCAAACGACCACTCTCTCTCTCTCAATTACAATATCTTATTTAGTACAATTCAGGCACATACTGGTAATGAATTGGCGAACTCTGTTATGAAATATTCCAAATATATGTAATGAGTAATAGTAAAATTTCAATTGTTGCACATGCCTGTTATTTGTGGTGCGAAATGTATGTTTAGAAGTTTTACTGACATCATTGCTCCTACAAAGATATGTCTGGTACATTCTCTTTGTGGAAATGATGAATTAGCGAAGTTGACGAAGAAACTCTTCTCATAAAAAATAACTGATATAAACAACAATTGCATTTTCGTTACGGATTTTATTATCAATAATGTCACACAACAAATTATTTAAACTGTATAAGACTACTCAAAATATGTAACTACAGGAAACTTATTGATATTCCGTACTTGTATATTTTTTATGTAATAATTTTATTTCTAAACCATGAAAAGAGTAAATAAATACGTTTAATCTAAACGCTCAGTTCCACCGTTCCTGAAGTCGACGGTCGAAGGATAGAGAAGTAGTATTAAGTGGATATTGTCGACACGTGTATTCATTAGGAAATCAAAGGAAAACCATCGATGGTGGACTTCAAACATAAAATCCCGTTCCTTCAAATATTTTTGCCTTTTACACCGATAACTCATGTCGGTCACTTAAATTCGACAGTGATTAAACATTTACTCTAAGAAAGTACGAATCTCGTAAATAATTGGCACTCATCTGCCATTGCAAACACGTATAGAAGAAGTATAATGCAAAGAGAAGCAGTAGCAAATTGTATTAAGCGACTCCACCTGTATTCCTCCTAGTGTATCCCAGTGTACTAAGCACGAATATGCCTGCAGTTTATCTTCTGAAGTGGGGATTTTAGGAAATTTATGTTAATGGAAATCCCTTTGTATACCACTGTCATGATGAAGGGCCGTACTTATCTTCTCCGTATAGGCTACCAGAGACATTTTCTGCCAAGGGGAAATTTGTGTACATAATACCTCTGATTTATTTTACCCCTCAACTTAATTACAAAACTTAATTATAGATGACACGATAAATTTCTATCATAATTTAGAATTCATTTTAATTTTGTAGCAGTTTTAACTCCAGCAATAAAATCTGGATGAAACAAAAGAAATTAAGGTTGAGAGCATAGTTTTTGAAATCAGTTTTTTCAGTCCTTTATTTCAAAGATAATTGAAACTTATGCTTCCTTATTCGTATTTTTCTTTGCCTTTTCAATTCGTTACGTGAGATATGCTGTGAATTCGTTACATATGATATGACACAGTAAAATTGCTTTATAAACATGCTGGATCATTATTTTCCCAATGTTGATGAGGAAGAGTAGAATGAGGTCAACTTTATGATCATCCAATCGTGTTGAAATATTGGAATCCATGACCTTTTTGACAAAAGTCATGTGCTCGTAACTCTTTTACCTTCACATAGGTGAAAAAGCGAAGGTTAAGTCATACAGGTCATTGCAATACATCATAAATAATAGAAATGCTAGCTCTACGCGGGTGAGAATTTGCACACGATTAAGACAGGAAAAATATTAAACAGAGTTTAAATGAACTTTTTTGTTACAATCAACTTCCAATGTTATGCTTAACAAAAACATTTACCTCGGTTATAGTTTAACCCTCAATATTTGTCTGCCCGAACATTCAAGTTCTGTATTTCAGAAGCAAATAAGTATTCAATCATACGCAATCATAATTCGCATAAGTTTCAAGTAATATATTTTTACAAATAGCAGTACACTCGTTGTGAAATGTGGGGTTACCATACATTTGTTTATTGTACCGCGTTATCATAGCGGTTGTCGAGTTACGCCACCCGAAAGGTGAATCATAAACGTACATGAATTCGAATTAATTTAATTTATACTTTAAAATTAATTATAACAGAAATATTTCATAGTTTAAATGTAAGATTACGATTCGTGCAAAGTTCAGAAAATAATCATTGTAATGATACCTCATGTTTTGTAGTCATGGGGTAGAAAGAATATTTTCTAAAAGGTCTCTTTTAGAAATATGTAGAGCCATAACAATATCATTTTAGCGTGTTGAAATATTCGATGAAAATAAAAATGCTGGCATGTCTGTAATGTGTAGGAAGACACCACGAGATACGAATATCTGCAGAAATAAAAATGATAACAATGGGGTGTTTGTACCATCCAAACCAAACCTAGTAATTCGTGAATTAGTCTTAAATATTGAAGGACGACAAGTTCACCGGTTATTACTAAACAAGTTTACATTGATTTCTCGATGGATTGAGCACAGCTTCGGCAAACTCGTGTAGGTCTTGATTAAGTATTTAAGCTTTTGTATTACAGGGTGAGGACAATTCTTGTGTTCAGGGCAAAGTAAATTATTTGTTTGATAACTCGCACCAACGTTTCGAACACATTTGTTTAAACGTTATAGCGCAATTATCAAAGATGTAGACAATCACACAGATTTAAGAAATATATTTTAAATATTGTTACCAAAGATGTTTTTATTGAAATTAATGTGATTAACAATAGATTAAGATATAATAGAGAACTACTCTATCACAGAATCAACATCCATGAATTTTCTCAATTACCAAAATAACGCTTATGAATATCACTTTAACAAATCCAAAATTAGATTAATAAGTTCCAAAATCTAACTATGAAATATAAGAAAAATAATAAAATAATTTATTTACTTTGACCTGAACTCAAGAATTGTCCTCATCCTATCCTATCAAGGTCGAGGAAAAACAAATCAATTTTTGTATTATCTATGGTCGGTACTAAGCCGTCATCCTAATTGAGGTAAAGACATTTATTATTATTATTAAACAAAACCAAACACACAGAAGATAAAAGATTTATAATAAAATATTTTTTAACAGCCTAGACCTACAAGAACTTACATAAATCAATTTCAGGAGAAAAACAGAATCAATTACTTAAATTACTAAACCTTCAATAAATACACATAAACCTCCACTTTTTTAAAAGAAAATAGCCGTAAAACGCCGAATATTCTGCTTGTATGTCATTTTATGCAACATTAACGACTGAATATTTCTACTCAATGCATCTCCGTCTGTAACGCAACGAGCACAACACATGAAACTGCGCATATATTTCCATGTAGTTACAATGAATACGTGCTTTAATATTGTATAACATCATAAGGTTTTTTATTTGTTTTTACCTCGTCGATTTTAACTACCCATAAACCGTAATGACAACATTCTATAAAAACGTGTTCTTTGCGAATTAACATCTATTGGCCAAACAATTGATTAAAAAACATTATCATAAAACGTAATCATTCGGCGATTGAATATTCATAACCAAAGTATAACATTTTATAACGTCGTTTTACTGCTGCAGTAAAATGAGAAAATTCCATCTCATTTTATGAAACCATCGCCCTAAAGCAGAAATAATTTATTCATCAGATTCAGCTCATCGTCACCTCTTGCACATCGTATTGCTTTTAGTCCGGCTCTGTCTCCCCATGACTTCCACTTGTTTAGGTAAACTATCTCCAACTATCACCGTTGCCCTCGTAACCACTCATGCCACACATGCTACATGATGGTTTTTAGTTTATAACGTAATGTTCTTGCGATCACCAAACACCTCTACGGACATTGGTACAAACCTCACTTGATCAGAAGCGAACAGGTTTTCTCAGAGTTCTCCCGTTTTCCCTGTCATCCACACTTCTCCCGTCATTAATTTATGCTTTATGTCACACTTTCGCACCGGTTGTGGGTCCCGGACATCAACAGGTGCATGCGTGCGATGGAGAAGCAGCTGTCGAACATTGCGATTATGTGGCCTTTTTTATGTTAAGTTGAACAATAAATAATGGGCATGGGATAAGAAGCATTTCATATTCCCTTGGTGATATAATATTGGATTAAAATCTTCCTACGAAATAGTGTTTGTATTTAATATACTTTGATGTATTATTGACCACGTGATTAACACAGTCAATAGATAAAAACTATTTATATACGTACATCATTTCCTTTTCTTACAAACACAATAACATCTATGTCCAGCGTTTTCATATAATACAACATTCCTCTGTTTCGTTATAGTCCACCATTCTTAATACGTCTCTTATTGTGAAAATCTTGTCAGTGAATCTCTGTAATTTTCATCTTACCTTTTTTTGAAAAATGAATCCCAGGATTTGCTTATTTATACTCACGCCTTTCTTTATCAAATGGATTATTACTGCGCCTCTTTTCATCGTGAAGGGTACACTCACAATGTCATTATTTCATTGTTTCTGCGTCTTCCCGACCTCTTACAACAGGTTTTCTCAATTCTTTTAAAGTGTGTTTGAATATTTATTAAATATACTGTCAACCTGTCAGTAATTAACTGAAACCTCTAATGCAATACCTTTCAATTACTTACAAATTTTGGTTGGGGCGCAGAAATGTTAAATCCACCTCTGCCTTTAGGACTTTTGATCGGAATTGATGGGATGGTCCCTTGTTTGCTTCCGAAGAGTAAACTAATTTATTTACCTCCACGTGATCATATGCAGTTTGAAACAGCTTTTCTGACTATTATTCATGATATATTGGAAGCGTAATATTAAGAGAGAGAATCGTTCAATTAAAGGGGAAAATTCTTGACTCATATGAAGGATGGTTGTCTTGGAGAGACATGTGCTTTTTATTCATCAATCTTTCAATCTGTGTTATCAAGCTTTAACGTTGCACGCCGAAAAGAATTGAATAGTCATAGATCATAGCTTGTACAGCTCACCGCGAGTAAATGGCAAAGAGAAAAAACTAATTCACTCCCGCGTTTGCGTAACGAAAAAGAAATTCTATTCACACCTTTCCACTTCATCCCTAACACCAGCTTCGTGATCAAAGCATCATAACAATTATCGAGTTTCCTTCCTCCACCTTGACCTCCGCTCTGATCCCGTGTTGCTAGTACTGGTGGTTGCTTTGAACGGCCACGCGCCGCGCTGCAGTCGCTTGAGCTATAGAAGGGCCGCCTGGATGCTGATAAAGGGCAGTCCCTGCTCCTTTCATGTCTCTTCGCCCTAACTTCGCTTCTAATACCATCCTTTGCAGCGCAGAACTCCCTTCTTACGTCACTAAGAGGATAACGGTGACATGAATAGGTTCACTGCAGAATGGGACGGAAAAGGTAATTGCATCTCGACAAATCTTTTTTTTTAATTTAAAAAGCGAGTTTTTATATTAAAAACCTCGAGACTCAATACACCACTTTCCTCAGAGTTAAACTATTTAGAAAAGTGTAATTTTGTCATATAGTTCCAAAAACTTTTCTGTGTACGCTTTCAATTAAATGGAAGTCCATAATTAAAAAATTGGAGACCAATCTTAATAAAATAACCCATTAAATTTTCAGTGGGTACTTAACTATATACAGTATATACCGGGAACGGATACATCAAGAATCTCCTAAATGGATCAAGACATCGAAATACGCTTTCCACAAAGATCTGTTGAAATTAACAATGTGACGCGTTTGAATAATTCGAAGCATTTTTGCTGCAAAGACATTGGCACTTTTACGTTTTTTAAAAGTGGAATTATATTTTTTTCATGTTTCCTCAAGAACCGAAAAAATACGAATACCAAGATATAGCATACTGAGCTTGAACGAATAACGTGAGTGCAAAGCGTCGCCAAAAATGAAATAATTTGAGGAAACTGAGCGCTTTTGACCTCAGGTGTGAGACGCTTTCCTTCTCTTAGACATGCTTTATATATATCAAGAAATGTTCAAATAATCACAATACTGTTGCGCTGCTGTTATTCCTTAAAATTCAGTACACGTTATTTCCTTTTAATTGTTTTTTTCTGGATCNATATATATATATATATATATATATACACTTCCATTTTTTAAGTCAGTAAAAAAGTCAGTATCACTTAACTAAAAAATACAGTTTTGTATAATTACCTACTATAAATAAATACTACCTTGTAAAAGATAGTTACATATGTATTTTGTTGAATCAATCTCCTGCCGAGATTCATTATAATGTTTGCTTTTTAGTAAACACTGTGCTCTTTGTTGAAAACACTTAAAAATTCATTTTTTAATTAGTACTTGTTGCCTTCGAGAGACGAAGTACATCGTACGAGTGTCACGACAAAAGGCGAGGAAACAAAAACCGTGAGTTGTTATGAGGAAATGTTTTCAGTATCCGTGCAAGGGAGAACACCGAATACCATGGGAAAGTCATTTACTCAATGTGTGATTATTATGTGGTTGCACTACAGTCATGTGAATGTTAGCGGACTTTTCTCTTAATTCAATTATTGTTGTAGCGCTATCCAACTGGCGGCCCGCGGAACGTCTTTTTATGGCCCGGGAACTGCTGTACTTTTTACATCAAACGATGGGGGACACAAGTATGTGTTACTTTCTGTTACAGATTCTTTAAGAATTTAAATTTGACGTGACATGCCCAGTGAGAGAAAATAGGAAATTGTGCGCGGAATTACCTCGTTATACATTACGACATGAAAACATTTTATTATAATACTACATACTAAAAATAAGATTTTTTTAAACTTTTACAGCTTCAAATAATATGCGTTTGTTGATTTGAATCAAAATATAGTTACAAATATATAAATATGACCCATTATTTTTATTCACCGAGCAACATTTTGCCAAACCCCTGTCCTTTGCCGGTCCGATCGATCGAAAGAGTATAGAAAATGTGAGAATAGATGCTACGATAAGTTGGACAGCGCTAATCTAGAACAGTGAATCTGGAACAACTTTCGGTTGTTCTATAAAATATTTTAATTTACAGAGATGAGGGGTTCTATTTATACCAAAGATGAGGTCGTATCCTACCCCACCTCCTTCTTTATCAGAGCTACCCCTATCTCTCAAATTTATAAGTTTATTTCTTGGAATCATATATAACTTCGTAAGAGATTTGAACACGAGGTAGCAAGAAGTTACGATACACGTTTAAATCCTCTACGGGTAGAAGCTGAATGTGAAGAGTACATGTAGCAATTTTCCAAGAGAAGAAGGTGAGAAAGAGAGAGAGAGAGAGAGAGGAAGGAATGAGCTTTCATCGTCTTTCTTCATTTGTCAGCATTTTCTCTTCTTGGCTCCACCTCCCTGGCTTGCTATCTCAAAAGTAGTCGCAAGGGACACAAAATCTTCAGAGAAATGTTCTTTCCGCAGAAATTCGGTTATTTGAAAACTTTACACCGAATCATAACGTAAATTAATTGAGGAACATTGAATTAATCTTAAGTTTCTGCAAATTTCTCCACTTTACTTAAAAAAAGGAAAATAAAACTTGTTAAAAAAAATTACTACACCAAAAAATCACAATGACCATTGAGAAATATCACATTTGATTTTTTGTGTTATACTCGTACTTCAATGGTTGGCATTGTAACTGGAAATATTTGAAACGAACATATTTGGCTTGAATTTCACACAATTCGGTTTTTGGGTTTTATGGGTTTTACGAATAGTCATTAACGTATGATACCCAGACAGATTTCTTAAGGAGATTCTACTTACTATATAATCTCATAATTATAAAATTATGGAACCTTAATACCTTCACATTCATTTTAAATTAATATTTAAAACAAACTGCGTTTCTTAGAACACCAGAGCGATACTTAAATTGATGGGAGGCATTTCTTCAGTAATTGTAACAAATAAATAACTGTACATGTTTCCGCGACCGAAGTTAATATAAATTTGTTTGTCCGAGACAAACCGCATCTCAGTAGACAGAACTAGCAATGTTTCGGTCATCATGTCAGGCCTGTACGACTCTGACTTAGGTCGTAGTAGGATGACCGAAACATTGCTAGTTCTGTCTACTAAGACTCGTATTGCCTCGGACACACAAATTTATAAATGAATAACTGAGTATATTTTCCTTTGAATGGAATTTAACGCAAGTCAAATAAGATCGAAGAAATTGTTTTATTGTTCCTTCCTGGAAAGCAAATGAAATAAACGAAAATAATGTCAGGTGGACGACTCCAATCGAAAAGAAATTATTTTCTCCTCGGAAGCAATGAAAGGATTTCCTCATCAATAAGATGGAAGTATTCAAAGGAAACCCAGAGAACAACTACTGAGATGTCGCACCCAAACGCGCCACTTGAACAGATTGTGTTGCAAACATCACATTATGTTTAGTGTGTTTAAGATCATTATATGAAAGTTATTTTATTCTTTGTTAAATGTGAACTCTGGATTTAACCATATTTTCTTTTAATTACTCTTCCGCGTTTCTGATAGATAGATAAATAAATGTGGACGAGAATGACATTCAAGGGAGGGAACATCCTGACTAATCCGATCTAAACACCCTAAGGAAAACTGGAGAAAACGTCAGGTTTGGATGAACCAGACAAAACATACACAGCTTTGCCAAGTTTGTATTCTGTATTAAAATAATAGTATCATAAAAATGAATAATAGAAAGCTTTAATAAATATATTGTTATTCAAAACTTTTTCTTCGGGTGATTACAATATATTCTTAAACATATTTCGCGTAAATGTCATGTTCAATTGTTCTATTGCTATGTTAATTTTGATTGTTACAATTTGTTTACACCTGACTCGATCGAATCGAAACGTTGTGAATTAATCCAGCACAATGAATGTATTGCCATCGTCTAAAAACGTCGTAAGTTATACTCTATTTGTTTATCTTAATTATAAAATGAACGTAAATAGTAGAAATAGATAGCTTATATTAAAATAATCTTCTATTTTAAATAATAATTATTAAAAGCACTAAAGCAAATCGTGATAAAGTATACAACGAATTAAATAGTTTTTAGCTTTATTTGAAAATGTAAAAATACTTAATGGGAAAAATAATTGTAGCCCTCAATACGCAATGTTCTCATAAAGAGGCAGCAAATTGCTGGCAATGAGTGCATTCAGACATGCGATGTAATACCATGTGCGTGAAATACTCCTGCCCTGCTCAAAGTCTTTCATAGAAAGTACAGCATTCAGGCTTTTTCATTTCCTCGCGGGGCTCGCGTTCTCGTATTGGGGATATATTCAGCATCTTGCAAAATGAGAGTAAAAAGCGCCGAGTAAAGTACTGGTTTGATGGGGTCTATTCAACGTCTCTGCCCTAAAAGCTTCAACGCCCCGAAAGAAGGGAAAAAGCGAGTTCGCGAAGCTAATGCAACTGACTTTAATTCGCGTCACCAACCTTCTGCGAAACAATTTATACATGATTCTAAATAAATAACGACCCGAGTTTCCGACGGGAGAGTTTTGTTTTTGTCTCTTCGCTAGAATGAAATGTAAGCACACACAAAAATTGCAGGTTCACATACAGAACCCTCGAGGACATCTTAATTCGTGACACATAGCAAAAATTCGGAAAAAAAGAAATCCAAAGTGGACCGTTTAAAATTGGAATTCACAATTATCTTTATGAACCTCTACAATTCAAAAGAAACATCTTGTCAAAGTTTATACATCTGATAGTTTTCTCTCATTGTTGATGAATGGTTCCGATGTTGTTTTTCGATTAATCAGTAGTTAGGTAATTATACGATCATGTGAAATACCTTTTTTGTTTTATTAAATACAAATACTTTGGTATTCTGATGATATTATAATATGTATAATATTATAAAATATATTATAACACGTATATAAATATTTTTATTTTTAATGTTAGGAGTAAAGTGCTGACCTACCAAATCTGCTTTTGCCTCAGGGCCCTTGATCGGAATTAATGGGATGTTTACGTGCTTGCTTCCGGAGAGTAAATTATTTATCGTCCTAAACGTGGTCATACTTTTTGCCAATAAATATATAAAGATTCAGTCATTCTGAACAACGCAACACTCACTTTCCCCCATTTAGCCCATACATAAATAAAATATCCAACATATCAAAAATAGGTGATTAGATCTTTGACTTAAAAACAGTTTCAATCTGAAACTGAAGTGATATCTCAATTAGTTCGTGACATATATCGAAAAAATCTTTTCATGCTGAACCTTTACAATACAAAAGAAATGTCGTAAAATTTTCACGTTCCTATCTCTAAAAGTTTTTGTCTCCCTGGATGAATGAGTTAATCTGTCAGTCAGTCACTCACTCAGGAAAACTCCGACTAAATGTGAAAAGAGATTATAAATAAATAAATACCTTTCGTTAGTATGTAATGTAGACTAAAACTGTATGTCTAATTTTTTTGCGGTAGTATAAAATATTTCGATATACATCGTGCAGTTGTGAGACTTCCAAAATTCCCCTCAATTCTGCTTGAAGGCTTGGAAAAGAGAAGAGCAATAGTATAGCATTTTTCACTAATACTTTCCTTGTAATTTTTACGATAAAAGACAAACATTATTGTGACATATTCATAATGTTACGACATTATTATGCATCGTACAAAAGCATTTTAACTTTATTTAGAGACACAAATAATACTCTATAAATCTGACAAATTGCTCGTAGTCTCAACAATGAAATAATCCTGAAACGTGGTAAATTTCAGACAATTTAAAAATGAGAAGGTTTTAGCTTATCGGAACAATAAGGATTATAATTGGAATTACAATAATTATATATTAGAAGATAGTTACATCTTTTGAACCATTGTCCATACAAAATGTCCAACTCTAACTTGCCAACGTTTCGGTCATGAAAAGAAGAACTTTCAGAAGTTGTTGGTTTTTAGGAACTGTTATTTTTCTCCATCACTGCATCCTGAGCTCGAGACACACATCTCAGGACATTCATATATCGCGGAAGACTGCAATAAAAATCGACCGAAACAGTCTTGTATTTTATCACGCCATAGCTGTAGTACTTTTTAAACAACTTATAACAATTTCAAAAACTATTTTCTTGCATGAATGTGTTGTCTTATGGCTCATATTAATTTAGTTTTATGTGTACTCAACATTGGCACGGTTGTGTACATAAATTCTGTAGCCCCATCCTGGCCCGGGTTTTTCTCCGTTTTTCCTTCTGGTAGAGGCGGATTTATCATACAGGTTCTCTAGGCTTTGTCTAGGGGCGTGTCTATTGTAACAATAAATCGTGAATTTAGTGTTATTTCAATTCTTATGATTTTTAAACACTATACTCAGAATAATCTATAGTTCGATAATAACTTACATGTAATTTTTTGCTTAAAATTACAAACATATTGACATTCTATTAGTATTATAACTCGCAGCTAACTTTTTATCTTATCTAGGAATTTTTGCTGAATTTTTTTAATCCGCCTCTGCCTTAGGGCCCTTGATCGGAATTGATGGGATGGTCCCTTGCTTGCTTCCGGAGAGTAAATTAGTTTTCTTTCCTCCACGTGGTCATACGTAGTTTGTACTGTTTTTTGACAATAAATTTATTATTTATTTATTATTATTATTTAAACAGTGGTAAGTTAGAATTGGACTAAAAATCATGAGCAAATGAATAATATCTGATTTATGGACGCAACTAAATTTTTCTTTTACGTCTGTCATAATTATATTATTAAATGATCTAACGATCTGTTCCCGTCTAAAAAACATATTTCAATCACAACGTTTCGTCACCGGTATCCGACTTAATGAGGTGATACATAAATAGTACAGTGTCCTGATAATAAGTCATAAATGAAATTACGTAATATTTTACAACAAAAAATTAAAACAATGAAACAAATAAACAGAAATCAAACTCAAAATTATTTTGAGGAAATTATATCCGTTAGTTTCTCTGTGCCCCCACGTAAGTTCAAACTCCCCCTTGTGATTTATATGTTTATCATTTCGAACATTTATAGAGATTACATTCCCTGTACAATATCCTGATTTTTTCCGAATCCATCAAATAATTCTTGTCTAAGTAGTGATATTATTTAGTTAGAAAAATTTAATTATTCAAGTCAAAAATTTACTTATCAGTTTTGCATTGCTCAACTAAATGATCAGTTTCGAGATGTAATAGGACATGATTTGTATACTTCTTTTGTCTATCTTCATCATCTACCGAGTTTCGATGAAAACGTGAAACAAGGTACTGTCCAGTGAGCATCGCAGAAGCTTCTCGACGTTTCCACCTCCGACGCCTGGCGTGGCTTCCTGTGCTGGCCACGTGCCAATACTACCCCCCCTCCCTCTGTCCCCCCCCACCCCTATCACATCACCCTGCCTCAGCACCTCACCATCTCCTTTATCCCTTGTCTGCGCTGGAGAGCAGCTTTGCAACTCCACAGAGAGAAAGCTATCAAACGCATTTCCTCGAACAAAAGATGCGCAGATGGGCGTTTCTCTTCAACAGATTTAAGTTATATATTAATGTTCTGATCAGTGTAAATACATACGCACAAAATTTATTCTATCTAATCCCTTACCTTTTAGTAATTCCTTTTGGGAACAAAATATAATAAATACGTTTGTAAAAATATAATAATAAAATATAAGTTTTTTTATATGAACAAAGAAATAATGTCATCAAAGTTCACCATTCCGTTACTCATTGCATTTTAATTTTCGGAGTGATTATTTTGTAGTTAGTATATTATGTTCATCTATCACCTTTAATTAATTTCAAAAATTTCTTCTACGGAGACAAACACTTTACCAAATTTTCCGTAGGCAAGAAACAATAAACATAAAAGTATAGAAATTAATTATTTTCTTTTAATTGCTAAAATATTCACCGTTTCACCAATGTATTTCTTCCTGTTAGTTTATAACTAGGAAATAAATGTTTCAAGAGTGATATAATTAATGAACCAACCCATACCAACCACGCAATGATCGAATATTAATGATGTTTTAAAAATACAATTAGCTATTTTCCCCTGATTTCGTCTCTAATTTTAAAAATTTCGAAGGTTACATGGATATCTCAATGTTAAGAGCATGGCCTCGTTTTTCTCTTTGTCAAAATAAAGCTTCAGTTAAGGGGATCGAAGTAATGGTGTTTCAATCGCCATCTGGTAACAATTGACTCATTAGGATTCGTCTAGAGAATCATATCTTTCGAGAATGTTCCACCTTCTTCGTGATGTGCCTGCAATGTCGTCGTCGGAGACAGTAACCGATCGAACTTGATTCCTCAGTCTTCCTCTTATTCTGAAGGCAGTTTTTGTGTGATTGCTTCAATTTGAGTTCGTCCCCAGAATTTCTTCTCCTGTCCACCGAATGTGAGTAAATTTTATTTCCACGAGGAAACTCTTAAAAAAATAATTTACCTAAAAAGCACTAATGCAATCAGGATCTGAACTTCATATGATGTGAGAATATTATCTTTAGATCAGTTAGATAATGGAAAACAAACACTCCTTCATATTGAAATATTAATTTATTGTTTTATCTTCATCAATATTCAAAACATTTTAAAGTCGGAATGCTGGAAGGGCTAATTCCTACAGTTTTCGGAAAACGTCTCTAACAGTCATGCTATTGTTAGTAAAAGATGATAACAATTTATCTGATTGAACTAATTAACTAAATTCGGAGTTTTTGAAAACATTCCATCTTAATACGAAGATTCGTGTACAACAAAGCTGCATTCAAACATTTTGAGCTCTATTTTTGTTTCGTTTTTTTTGTAAGTTGTGATAGACTAATATATTGTAGTTAACTCGAATGTATTTGATATTTGGCTCATAAACTTTCTAATTAACTGACGTGTTTCAACTCACTCTTCATTGTCCTAGTTCTTCTGATTTAATGAACTAGTCGGAAAATTTAATTTTTCTAACTATTGTCATGGAATTCTTATAATAATAATAATAATAATAATAAATTTATTGTCAAAAAAGCAGTACAAACTGCGTATGACCACGTGGAAAACAAACAAATTTACTCTCCGGAAGCAAGCCAGGGACCATCCCATCAATTCCGATCAAGGGCCCTAAGGCAGAGGCGGATTCAAAAATTTCAGAAAAAATTCCTAGATAAGATGAAAAGTTAGCTGCGAGTTATAATACTAATAGAATATCAATATGTTTGTAATTTAACGCAAAAAAATAACATGTACAAATTATTATCGAACTATAGATTATTCTGAGTATAGTATTGAAAAATCATAAGAATTGAAGTAACACTAAATTCACAATTTATTGTTACAATAAACACGCCCCTGGACAAAGTCTAGAGAACTTTGTCTAGACTCTACCCGAAGGAAAACTGGAGCGAAACCCGGACCAGGATGGGGCTACAGAATTATTGTACACAACCGTGCCAAAGTTGAGTACTCACAAAACTAAATTAATATGAGCCACGAGACACAACACTATTATGCAAGAAAATAGTTTTTTAAATTGTTATATTGAATCTCATCTTAAAATTTTTAATTCAAACTTACAATAAAGCTAGTAATAATGCTAATAAAATTCAACTTTATTCGTTGTCCATCAAAACAATGAGCTTGATTTTTTCTCCAATACAACGACATTAATAGTTAATCTCGTAAATGCGACGTGTTTCCTTTAAATGTTTTGCAGTTAATGATGCCAATTAAAATAAATGTCATTATGTGTTTTAAAATAATTCAAATCTCCCAAAGTACCACATACTATTTACTTGAATAATTATTTATATATTGATATAAAACCAAACTTTTTCTGTAGATAAATATTTATTATCTCACAACGTTTCAGCAGAGATTCCAGCCATCGTCAAGTTAATTTTCTTATGTCGTTGATTTATTTGTATATTGCATTTAAATTGTTTTCAACTTGTTACCAAGATATACCAACATTTGTTTATATAATCAAAAACATACATTCACCTGACGATGGCAGGAATCTCTGCTGAAACTTTGTGAGATAATAAATAATTATCTACAGAAAAAGTTCGGTTTTATACAAATATAATTATATTGTAGACGAGAAAAATGTCAACTATTTATATTAATCAAACTTTATTTAAATAATGAAACACTGAGCTAAGGGACGTGTAGTGTACTTGCAAGTCATTTTCGGTTTGCAAACTCACCTAGATTAGAGCTACGTGGTGAATTGAGGCGACTTGTGTGACTGGCGACAAACCTTACTTCTTTTGCTCTGTCTATGATTCATACATTTCTATACCAACAGCTGCGCGCTGTCTTACCACAAGACTGTTAACACTGAAATTGTGCCGTCCAATAGATCCTTCGACTAGCTTAAGCGTTCCTGTAGAAATATCGTAACATTTGTTTTACATTACTTTTTATTTATTTCTTCAGGTGGGACCAACACTCGAAGTTCGTCAAATAACTAAGAAGTTTCATTGTTTAATCGATGTTTATTCTAATTGTTTTGAACCTCAAAAATATGAATAACAATGAAAAAAACATGATTTAGTTTGGATCTATCAGTTAATAGAATAGTACAAACAAAATTCTGGAACTCGTTTGATTAATTTTAAATACATAAGAGTATGTAAAAACATGGCCGACGAGTGCAATGGTTTCATAATTTATGCATCTCACCCAAGAAAAAGTGAAATTTCTTTTTGAAATATCCGATGACCTACGGATAAAAGTGATGTAAAAATACTACGGAAAATTTACTACAAATCAAAGTAAACTCCATCACTTTCGCGATTTTAAGTTTTTAAAAAATTGTTTTCTCCATAATACACAATGTGTTTCACCATCAAAAACTATTGCAATTAATTCATTTATATGGCCGATGAGGTATGCTTTTCAACTCGAAACCACAATAAGCACATATTACTCTGATTATTTTGACCGATTTTAGATATTTTAGTGATTTAATTCTATCTACACTAGTACTATCTGCGCTACTTTTCTTTAGCTCCTCCACGCAGCTGAACAGTACCACTACGACCCTACTTTAATAATCACGTGGTTCTGTTAGAGAGAAACTACTGTCACTTCCATAGAATTACGAGAAAATATTTCGAGATTAGACACAAGCTGAAACGAATGCAAAAAGTGTTAAAATAACGTGAAAACATAATTGTTAGTACATACATTAACCCGTTCGCAATTACGCGTTTGGCATGTCCTATTTCCTTGTTTTAATTTTATTACTATCTCTAAGTGTATTTAATTTTCATTTATCCTAAATTGCGTTTGTCCTTCTTCCAGAGAGTAGAGGGAGGTCGGGAATTAAAATTTAGATTTATTATTATTATTAATTTGTTTAATGTGCTGCGGTTATCTTGCGATGTTGCATTGAATCTTACAACTTACAAGGTATGAAGAATTGAAACGAGATTTGAAAGTTCCTCCCAATTTCGCTCATAAATACCAAATTTTCTCTTTTTGCGGTACTATTGAGCACAAATCCTTTTCTCGTAATGTCACCGAAAATATATCTCCCGAGAATCTTCGGTGTAATCTGAAAGAGAAATAAACAGTTGAAGACTGTAGTTCGTTGAGATAAGGAGAATTTATTTAAGTAAATTTCGTCCGGTTTGTAGGAAGTATTCCCGGCGCAGTAGAAAGTAGTTAGTGAATTATTAAATTGAAATTTTAATCGACCTTTTAATGTAGACTATTTATTTATATTATTACAACGTTTCAACAGCATGTTGCTGCCATCATCAGGCAAACGCAAGTGAATGGACATATCAACAAATTTGTTTGTTTCATCTTAGTGATAAGCATAAAAACAAAATTAAATACATATACAAATAAAACAATGACGAAGAAAAAATAAATAATTTGAAAACACAAACCTTCAAAACAAAAAAAATCATTGCGAATAACTATAAATTTTTGACAAGTTTTCTGTGTCAGTTTGTATAATTTAATGTGTTATTTGTTTACTTAATACATTTCTGACATTATACGTTTATAATAATTTGGCTCCAGATCTAAAATTGAAACATTCCCCCCTTTTTATTGAATGATAAAAATTTAAACGGNATTAACATTATGCTGTAACGTGTTTATGTTACGCTGATCCGTGTTTGTAACTTACGTTTTGTTGTTTGTAACTTACGTTTTGTCTGTCCGATATAGGAAAAAGGACAATTTTTGCAAACAAATTTGTAGACGACATTTTGTGAAGTCATGTTATCAATTTCATCTTTCCTTTTAATTATAAGATAATAATTTTGTTTCCTTGTTGTACTCACTACCCAGATGTTTTCTTGGAGAAAATGTCTTCCTAAAATTTGTAGTTATATATAACATAATTCACTGATAGCACCGTGTTAACGAGCATCAAAAAATCCTAATTACTTTACATTGAAGTACTTGTTCACATTTGCAAATCATAGTATAAGATCCATGAAAATAAAAGTTTAATGTTTCTTTGAAACTAATCGTTTCAAATTATGTTTCTTACTGTATCTTGATCTACATTACTTGTTTAATAAAAAGATGTAAAAAGATGCTAAAGAACAATATTTGTTATACTTTGTACCACATGACGACGACTTCAAGATAAAGTCGAAACCTAGTGAGCTGTAAAATAACAAAATATATACAGTTAATCCGTTAAAGGTCACAAGTCTTGAATGATTTATTTAATTTGATTATATAATGGACTTTATATATATAGTAGAATTTGAAAAAACATGACATTTTCTTTCTCGTAATTTTTTTTTATTTTCTAGTATCCTGTTCTCAGTATTTATTATTTTGAATAACAAAAAAATAAAGGAAATTAACTTGTACTTTCCCTCCGATTAAATGTATTTGAGCATATTTGTCCTTCCGAAATGACGTTCTAGATGCGTTCCTTATATTCTAAGTGATTTCAGTAAACTAGTCCAAATTATAGCTTGATTCTGCATATAATTTAATGTCACCCATGAATATGAGGCAAGATATTCAGCTTTCTCAGTCTTGCCTCTGAAGCTAATTGTGGTTTCCATTTAGGAAAAGAGCCAGTAGAACAGGAATGTCAACGGAAGCACGTTCGAGCATCGGAGCCCGACGTGCTAAGGTAGAGCACGTCGTGCGCGCTGCATGCTAAGTCAGGCTGCAGCAAGGGTGTGCAAGTAGGTATTCATGGTGAGACGGAAGAGGTCGTTCGAGAAATTTCAGAGCGAGTGAACCTCTGACTTGCTATTTGTCATTCGCAGAGTTAATGCTGTATGTTTACTATGAATGAAACATTTGGTAACAAGTCCAATTTCACCAAGTTCGTTCAATGTCTTACACGAGATTTTATGTGCAGTAAATCGTGATTATTGAAATGCACGTTCTACCAACTTCGATTTACGAGAAAATTGCGTTAATCATTTAAACGCTCGGGACCCCTTCGATTACCAGCGCAAATCGCGATTTTCTTCAGTTCTGCAAGAAATGCGGCGTCTATTTTGCTTGTTTTCTCGAAACTCGATTTATAGGTTATGTTCAGTGGAACGAGAGACGCCCGCAGCAACCTCCGGTGTCCGTTGGTGGCGCTGCTGAGCAACTAGATACGTTTTTCACCCGTCATTTGTCTTCAAGATACCCATAATGCACTACAAAATTATTACCAACCAAGAGAATTCTTCAAAAGCATTCTTCAACATAATGGATAATTAGTTTTGCTTGGTGTGATCGCGTTTCCATAAAATGTGATCGCGTTTCCATTTACCTAATCACTTTATAGGAAATCGCGATAATTCTCCATTTGGTGAAATTGAACCTAAGAAGAGTAGTATTAAACGAAATTACCAAGTGTTCGACGAAAAAATTTAATTTATATTTTTCTTTATTACAATTTTTGGTTCCCCGTTATAATTGCGTATTTCTGTGCTCTGATTTTGTTTATAATCAAAACTGAAACGTTTTCCTTTGCCTTCATAAATTTTCCTTGACTCGAATACAAACTCCTTAGTTTCATTGCTCAGAAGCCAGGAAATGTGAGGTTTTTTTTCTGTGCTATGATACCATCCTCACGTTTCGTTAGATAATAAAAATTAGGTTACTGAAAATTATGTTCCCTGCGCAATGCTGGAAATGCGCGTTTACGCTCCGTAGATACAATAGAATAAATAGACAGAAAGAGCAGTGAGACATGCAAATACATCGCAATAAATCGATCAAATTCTTCTCGTTAAACATGAACAGAAGGGTAAGTGAAACCACTTTCTCGAGCTCGTAAACGTGATTCTTTTTTGTCCGAAAACAGTTAAGCCTGATATTAAAAACCTTATTTTATTAACACTTTTAACGGACTTACGTCAGTTTGAATACGCCCATAAAATGTAATATTTTTAAATTTTTAATTTAATACAGTGCAAATATTTTGTTTTTAAGTTCTTATTCTAGTTTGTTTCTGATCAGTATTAAGAAAAAAAAATTCATCTATCATATAACCTTGATATAGAGATCCATCTTTTGATTAAAAAACATGAATTCAATATTTTTATAATACTATATCATAAAAATTCACCTTTACTATAAAATAATTGAGGGTAGTGTAACAAATGATAAAATAGTTAATTTTTTCGTGAAATTTATATACCTGTGACTATGCATTTATGTTCTCTACTTATGAAGTTGTTGGCAGTCAATGGGTAGAACCATGAGTTGCTGGCTGGATGGCTGCGGTTCAATTCCCGGCGGGGTGGGGACNCTGGATGGCTGCGGTTCAATTCCCGGCGGGGTGGGGACTTATCATCTCACCTCAAAGTCCAGACTCGCTCTCAGCTACAGAATGAAAACCGACCGAAGCGATATGCTGGCCACATTTCCTCCTCCTAGCGCCGAGACCTAGTAATTTCGGAGCTCTACCTCCGTGAACCCTTTGGGGTTCGTTGTGGGACAGTATATTCGACATTTGAATTTTCTGCACTTGGTATTAGAATGTTCGTCATTCTTCACTTTACGAAATTGCAAAAAGCACATGTTTTTTTGTTTTATTTTTGTGCTTAGGAGCCCCATCAAAAAACAAATAATGATATTAAAATTTACAACTGAAAAACCACACTTTAAAAAATATAAAGTAAAATACAAGAGTCTCACTATCTTTACCTTTCGTTGATGCGACGAATAGCTGTTCCTAAAACTACACACAGGTCCCCNTCTCACTATCTTTACCTTTCGTTGATGCGACGAATAGCTGTTCCTAAAACTACACACAGGTCCCCAACACACGAAAATCTACAACGCATCGTGGGCGAATCAGGTTGACTGAGTTTAGACGGGCGTTCACTGTAATGTAATTCCGAGCACAGTAATAACAGTGGATTTTGAAACCGCGCGTTTCCGATTTAGGGCAAAAGGTACTTTAGAGCTAAAGCTAATTATTAGTCATTTTCAATATCAATTAGTCTCTGCGCAGTTAGGCGGGGGAACGGATAGCACCCGGGACCAAATTGGGAAGAAGTAGCATTTTCTGGTTAAGATATCGTGAGAACTAAATCGGTCCCTCACATTACACACGGTGTTATTGAAATATTACGTATAGCAAATTTTGATGCTTTATGAAACCCCTCCCTTCCATGTCACACAATATCTTTACCCCTCTCATATATGGCATAACATATTTCAATATTTTTTGGCCTGGGGGGGGGGTGCTGGGAAAGGTTATGAGACAACTATGAAATTTCTGCTTTCGTCAATATTTTTTGTTGTAAATGTGTTCAAAAAATTATACTCATATAATACATATCACTCTTCGTCAGTTTTTTGTAACCCCCATTTCTATACCTCAAGACTTAACATATGAATGACTCCCAATATTATAAAAATATAGAAAAGTGTTGAATAAAGTGCCAAATATTTGTCAAGATTTTGTGTTTCACCCTATCAATTTCTTTAATAAAAATTAAAAATGAATGGAAAAGGTGATAGGAGAAAACAAATCTAATCTAAAAATTGTGAATTATGCAGCTCCAAAAATTATTTTCCCATTTACACTACGTTTATCTTGATACAAGCGTTAACGCTTCCTTTACGTAGACGCCCATGCACATATATTTTAGGTAAGTGACAGTTGGACTAATGTATCTGCACCCTAAACGCTCAAAAAATCATTACAAAGCTCTGATAAATACATTGTTCGTGCCAGCGAGGGTGGTTCGTCGTTAAGTCAAGGGGTTTGCAACTTCGCGCTCGCTTCTCCATCGCAGTTCCTCTCGCCGGTTAATTCGCCAACTTCTCGGGGAGCGAAACTGCTGCGCTCCTGGAAGCCGTACTTCCTCCGCAGCTTCTATTAAGAGAATTGTGAAAGTCAGCGCGAATACGCGTTCTTTGCATTCGGACGATGGAACGGGTCTTTCAAGAGCTCCAGTTCATAAACGAGACTCAAAAAGTAAATGCAATGTTCTTGTGAGATATTAAACTACCAACTGTACCATCCGATTTTTTCAAGAGTATGCTCACGCATTTCAAAAAGTTGAAAAATTTCTCTCTACACATTTTTTTTTTTTGCGAGTCGTATATTTAAAGCAAAATACACTTAGTTTTTCATAGTTGAAACATTAAAAAAGGTTTTGCCAAATCTCAAAAATATTATTTACATCATGTAAATTTTCTCTTGCATGATTGTATTCATCCCTTGAAACGGAACAAAAGAAGAGTAGATTTGACATATTATTTACACTAATTCCTAGATATAAGAAGGGAAAGGGTTCTAATGACCCTGCCGTTACCGAGCCCGAAAGCCTCACAAAAAATGTCATAAGTATCAACAAGAATTACAATAATAAATAAAAAACCTTTTTAAAAACAAGCTTTTATTTACGTTACTCTATAACAAATTCGTTATACTTATTGTTTCGTTAAGAGATTCATTGGAATTCAGAGGACGCTTTCCGCGAGTAAAATACTAATTATAAAAAGGTTTTCTTTGATTTACATATCATAATATTGCATTGTCAGAGGGTTTGTACATGTGTGCCAAATTTCAGTTCAATCGATTGAGGGGAACTGGTTTAAAATTCAGTTGCAAGATTTGACCCAAACATACGAACTAAAAGATACAGTTAAATAAAAGCTTGTAAAATATATGGATCTTTAATGTGTCCCATGATGCAAATTAAACGGAGTTNAAATTCAGTTGCAAGATTTGACCCAAACATACGAACTAAAAGATACAGTTAAATAAAAGCTTGTAAAATATATGGATCTTTAATGTGTCTCATGATGCAAATTAAACGGAGTTATCATAAAACTCGTAAAACATACCAAGAATTGAACATAACATTAAAAATTAATGTATTAAATCAAATGCTTCTTGTCGTTTGGATGATGGAAAATAGATTGCATTGCGTCAAAGCATTTCCCTTTCACGTTTACAGATGTGTCTACACGAGTTTGTCATTTGTAATTTCCGAACTTGTAATGTATTATGGCGGTTTTTATGTTTGTTTGATTTATCTGAAACAAAACTAATGCATTTTCTACTAGTTTTAAGCGTCAGGTTTGTTCGAGAAATATACGAATATTAGCATTTCTGTCGCACAGGTATCATTGTGGCGCGTCAATTATTATAATCCTTTATTTTTAGATTGTTTAGTGGTTAATTATCAATTGACTAAACTGTTTACACATAAATAATACATTTATTATTTCACGGTGGCAGGAATGATGTATGACTTTCTGACTATTAAATATATCTCTACTCCCCGTGGATGCAAAGATAAATTATTTCATTCACTGCATTTGTTGCGCTCTGCTTGCAAGTTCAATAATCATGTTATTTATTAATTTCATTTTATAAAAAGTTTATATGTAGAGGTATGAAATTAATAACGTCAAATACTCAATCTGTACTCAACCTTAGCACATTTGTGTTCATCAATTCTGTAACCCCAGCCTGGCCCGGATTTTTATCCGGTTTTCCTTCGGGTAGAGGTGGATTTTATGTACAGGCTCTCTGGACACTTGCCTAGGGTCCGGTAGCCAGCTAGGGATCATCCCGTAAATTTCGATCAAGGGCCCTAAGGCAGAGGCGGATTGAAAATTTCAGCAAACTCCTAGATTAGATAAAATGTTAGCTACGTGTTATAATATTTAAAAAATCAACAAATTTTTAATTCAACACAAAAGAATCATTACACAAGTACGTATTATTAGCAAACTATAGATTATTCAGAAAATAATATTTATAAATCGCAAGTATTAAAATAACACTAAATTCAAGATTAATTGTTTCATAGACGCCACCCCTACACAAGAGCCTAGAGAACCTGTATAAAAAATCCGCCTCCAACCGAAGGAAAACCGGCTCAGGATAGGGATTCAGAATAAATGTACATAACAGTGCTTAGGTTGAGTACATATAAAACTAAACTAATATGAATCATAAGACACAACACAAGCTTACAAGAAAATAGTTTATAAATTGTTATAAGTTATTTTGAAAGTACTGCAGCATTGGTGTGATAAAGTACAAGACAACTTCAACTTTTATTAAAATCAATAAATTCTTGGTAATAAAAACAACCAAAGTCGTGGAGATAAATGAATTCGCATTGATTATTTTTTTAAATGTTTACACTCCTGTTCTACTCTTGCCGCGTTTTTGCGTGCGTGACTAAGCACTAATACCACCACCATACATAGGCAAAACACACATCGTCAAACTAAAGTACATGGTTCACTAAATTTCACGGTTCATATCATGTTGCCTGCTGTTACACACGTTTTTGGAGTATGAAAAGATGTTGATCCAACGGTGACGGATGAGGGAAAACCTCACTGAATTGGAGATCGAGTTCGTGTTGTCTCGTCGAGATGGAAAGACACCTCGGTACGAATACGCCTGCTTAGTCATTTCGTCATGTATTAGAAATGTTTTTTTTTAATTTATGTACTACACCAAGGTCTAGATTATGTGGAATTTTCTCAACCATATTTCACCCTTCCTCGTGAAGAACGTCAATTCCATTGCTGGAGGCACTCATCCTTACCACATAGTCTATTATTTTGGTTACGTCATTTTTTGGATCTGGTTGGTGAATTCCGCCATTGTCCCCCATCACCAGATCAATAGTCTCACCATGGAGCTGATCCCGGGCAACTTTCTGAGCCCTGCCAGCGCCGCCGGCTACAACCCGGAGCGTCGGCCGTCGTACCAGGAAGTGCGCGCCGCCGCCAAACTACAGCGCGAGCAGAGTCGTCGCGAACGCGCCAACAGCATCCGAAGACCCAGCTGCGCCATCGTGCAAGCGCTAAGTACGCCTCCCAGCCACTAGGCACTCCACTCCCGTCGCCCGCTGGCTTATGCATGTCACGGCGGCTAGCGGCGACTTGGTGGCCATGTGGATGTGTTGAACTAACTGGAACTCGAAAAACATATACATCCGTTTGTTGAACATCCATGGTTTACATAACGGTTCTAGGGAAGAAAAGTTTTGAGAAAGGGGGCAGGTGAGGATGCGACCTTGAATTTTTAGTTCACTTTGTTCGCGCTTCAATGAAAACCGTACATAAAATTACACCTATTATTTAACATCTCTTTCACATGAAAACCCTATCCCTCGACATAGTCATTACAGGGTTCTCTCGTAAAGTTCCTTCTTTTAAGTTCATTCTCACGTACTACCCTTTCCTTGCATGCCAAACTCGACCAACTCTTCAGTCATGACAACGAGTGATTATGCATACGAGACCCGTAGCCAGAAATTTATTTCTTTTTTAATTCATAATATTAACTAATTAACAAATGGTAAATTAGCGATATTTTATACAGATTAAGAACATTCATTATAACCTTAATCAAATTTTGAGGGATCTCCCACCCCTTGGCTTAATGCTGGCGCTTTCAAACAATACAGTATTTGCTTTGCTTTCAGCGACTACTTACTCGGTTTTCCGCACTCACCGTTTTGATTACGTACAGCCATCTCAACACACAAGTCAGTTTTCCGGAAATTGTAGGTGTTATTAAAGGATTTGAAAAATGACCGATGCAGCTTTTAATATAATATATGAAAACTCTCACTGAATCCAAAACTTATTCATACAACATTAAGAAAACGAATACAAAGTAAATTCATCTTGTGGTAAAAGGCTTCAGGATTTTATCGTGTCGGATCTTTTACTATGATCACAATTCTGCTTATTCATACTTGTTTATGAAAATATTAAATCACTATCCAAATATACTAATGAAAATTCTTGGGAATTCTCAATTGACCATGGTAAACCACTGATGTTTAACAAACACAAGGGTTAAGTTCTACATTTAGTTGTCAGAATGCAAAGATCGCTTGAGCCTTCGAGGAAGTCAGTTATCACGATAATTTTATTACAATGATTCATGGGAAATGAAATGCATAGGAAAAAATGTCAATTATCATGTAACTACCCCATGAGTTAAAGTAAAATTTCTTTAAGAAAAATGTGAGCATTTCGGGAAATATGAATCAACAAGAGAAGAAGTACTCCAAAACGTCCAAAAGTATTTTACGTTTCATGTAAACGACCCCGTTTTACAAAATCAACATTTCGAGATTCTCTGTGCATCACAGCACTTATTCAATACCAATTGCATTGTACACTACGCACAGATTTTCTTCTTTTATCTATAACGTCTGGCTAAATTGTTCTTCTAAACCTGTACGAGTTCTATCATTTCACATGAAATGCATGACATCAAATATAAGCTTCTGTGATCTTTCGAATGACCACTAAATTTGAACTGTCTAACATCTGTTCTCTATTAATACAATTCTGAACAAAGATAAACATAGATTTTATGGATACATCGTTGCCAAATATCTTCTCTTAATCTTGTTAATCAATACAGTTTCATTTCTACTTAACATGAATGTCTCGACTCAGCGCAAAGAAACGAGGAAAAATAAATTAACTGCCATTACCATGAGAAGACTGAGGAGAGTGGGGCCAATCTAGTGTGTGGCAAAGGAAACACGAGTCTCCGCTGTATTGAGCTCACAGGAGACTGCTCGGCAAAGTATTTGACCTTGATTCTTGACGCTGCTTATGACAGTTCCTTACGCTTCTCTTGATTGGCTCTGACCTCACAGGTATTTCCGGTATTGGAGGATATATTGGCACAACACTTCTCCATAAAATCTATACATCTCTACTGAAATTTATGTTCTCTCTTGTTGGGAAATAACAGAATGCATTCTCTGAATCTCTCTGCACGGTAGCTGATCTCTTTCTCTCTCATTCAGAGTCTCTCAACTCTTAAAAAGTTTCCGAGTGAGAAACAAAATAACTAATTAAATAAACCTTAAGCGCTTTTCATTTAAGTTAGAAATTGCTTAATGAATAATTCAGGGTTTTCTCGTGAATATTGACTCCAAATGCGAAACTCGTGAATGTCGCAGAGCTAACATATATAAAATTAAAACGATTAAATGTTCTGGACTAATAAAGTAGTGACATGTGCCCACACTCACAAAAAAAATCGGAAATATGTTTCCTCAAAATCTAAATAATCTTTAGCTGACTCATTTTTTATGATAATTATATCGACACGATCAACATGAACGAGAACATTTTTGAAAACTTCATTTTTCATGTATTTTTATACATATATTTAAACAAAATATAACAACAATTTTTATGGAGTTATTTGAATTTTTTGAGTGATGTATAATTTAACTCAAAAGTATTTAAAACTTTTTAACGTATTGAAGTTCTAATTTTAGCTTATTTCAATGGACGATTTGTTGAGTTTTTTTAATCGGAATAAGAATCTCTAAAAAAATTCGTCAGTTGAAACTCTTTTGGTGATTTTTCCAGCCGTTAGATTTTTATTCCTAAACTTTGCATCTAACACATTTATTTAATACTTTTATGAGCCTTAAATTAACAAAATCGCGTTAAACGTAAATATTTAAAATAAATTTTCGGGCACATAATTCGGGCAGCACAGCTTCTATTGGTTCAAACTTCCTTGTTTTGCCCGCAATTGGTGAGCGTCTTCGACGGTAATTCTGCCAGTAAGTGATGGAGTAAACTGACGGATGGTAAGGGTAGAGTCATTGTTCAGGTAGTTCTACCGGGTAATGTCAGACACATCATTCAAAAGTCTAATTATCTTTTTATGTGTATTTAAATTACATTGTATGAATTATAGTATCCAACAATCTATTTCGTATCAAAAAATATATTTATGAAGAAAATACAATAAAGCTCAAAAACACGAACAAACACTTAAATATATTTTCAGTGTGTTCGGTGATCTCAATATAGTTTAGGAAAGGTATTATGGGTTTTTTTCTAAATTTTGTTTAAATGATCAGTAAAGTATGTTTTAAAAGATAAAATCAATATTTTCATCCATTTATACCAACTTTCGACATTTAAAGTAATTAATTATCTTTTGGCAAAAGTATCTTACAATAGTGGCTAGTTGTGGGTGAAACACTGATTCTCCACGCCTAGGAGACGGCGTAAACCGAAAGTATTCACCTACAATTGAAGGTAATTACGGCAAGGAAACAACAAAGAATTGTTTATGGTTATACACGGTTTCTTAACCAATGTTTAATTACTTTTTTAACTGTCAGATATATATTTAGTATGACGCAACCACATACGAGTAGTACATATTTCTCATTTCATCTGGTTTTAACCTTTCAAAAACATGAACACAAATGAGTTTCTTAGAGAACACCCATCACATTCGGTAAAAAGTTTATCTCATATTTAGAGTACCTAAACTTTTTTAAATGTAAAATATACCGCATTAAAACATCCTAAAATTATTAATTAGTCTCTGTTTATATTTGAAAATGCGTTATTTGAAAAAAGGATGGTAATAATTTCCTAGCAAACGCAACAAAAGTTAGAAGTAAATTTTTTAATGCTTTTTGTATGCCGTTGTTCAGGAAGTAATCTGAAGAAAATGTTCTTTCTACGTATCTCGATCATATTTCTCCACCAAGGGTACAAATAAATGATTTTATTTTGCTTCTCCCTCCAGTAATGAGATTCATTTTTACTATTGTTGTATTTTAAACGATGTTGATTTGTGACAGGCTTCATAATTTGTTCCATTCTCGGAACTTGGTTTCAAACTCTCTTTAAACCTTTTCTCAGGAGAGTTTTTGTGTTTTATGCTATCACTTGATATAGTAATATCCCAAGAAGAAAATAGAAGTTTAAGTTCCAAAGTTACAATTGAAAAAATATATGTTTTTAATTTTCATTGTCCCGAGGCGAATATAAAAAAAATATTTTATAAAATAAAATGTTGAAATCTGTTAAAAAATCAAAGAAATATGTTTCAAATAATTCCTTCCTTTTCAAAACTTTCTTGTCTTATAGATTCTGTCATCCCGTATCTCGCCTTCTAAATCACAAATATGTTCGTTTACTCTGTAGTTTTCTGTCTAAACACAAATGAATCACTTTTCTTTTTCTTTTCGAACTAACTTGTTTCTCATTATATTTTCATATGTTGGTGGTAAAGCGGAGAATGATCGTGTGTCACACGATGTAAACCGTACGAGAGCATTGCACGAGTGACCCGATTTCCACACAGGTCATAGCACTCACTACTTATGACGACAGGACACGATATAACACCCGCATAATCTCTTCGAGGGAAATGTTTTCTATTTTATGTCAAGCTTAAACAATTGAAGCATAAAAATGGGAAAGAATCGAAATGCCAATGTTTCTTTTTTTTTTCGTGCAAACTGTCGAAGCTAATTGAACTAAATGTCTTCTGATAATAGTTCTATTATTATGTAGGTCAAAAGATAGTGTAAACTTGTATATCGTCGCGAGGCTAACATGTATTATGCAACGTCAACAGCCAGGTGAAAATTGCGACGGACCGGCACTCGAACCCAGGATTTATCCTCTGGCCGCAGGTGTGCTATCCACTGCACCACCCACCTCGACTACCAAATCCGTACGCAAATTCCACCAGGTCCGATCCTGTATTATGTTCGTGAAAAGAGATATTATTATTTATTTTTGACTATTTTTTTTAATAATTTGTCGGAAGGAAAAATGATGGTTATCAGATGTCGAACATACTCTCCTTTGGGTACTGTCCGTGACCCAAACTTGGAGCGTTTTTTTTTTTGTAAAACGCATGTGGCATTTCAAACATTCTCCACATTTTAATTATTTGACCCTTATAATGGTTTCAACAGAACATGTTAAATTTGGATAATATTTTATTTTATATATCATCACTAGTTGCAATACCGAACCAATAATATATAATTATTTTTTATAATTTTTCGTATTTAATTATGGCGTTTCGTAAGTTCTTTGTACCACCTGTGAAAACCTGTTGCGGGTGCTTAGAACTTTTCCATTTATATGCCTCAATTCTACGCAGTTCAATGACAATCTCAAGCGGGAACTTACGAGTATTCGTTTGTGTGTGTGTGGTGGTGCGGGGGGGGACTTACAGATTCCTTCAAAAAGTCGTAATGAACAATAGGTAATCCAAAAAGTTGAAAATTGAAGTAAGTAAAAACATAATATAATTTCAATATAGATTTTAGAAATTATGATCAACATTCGAATTTTCTGGGAATTAAATATCTGTCCTCTTTTCAACAACCATCGTAGTGTTGTATATTCATCAGAAAATCTAATATTATGTATTACTCCGGATACGTTAATAAACATATGTGAATAAGAACTGTCCTCTAGAACAAAATTCGTAGACGCACCTACCCAGATTTGTGTTTCATAACATGCAAGTAGTAAATGTAATTAAAAATGATACTCAAACAGTAGACTCAGTGACACACAATTCAGCAATTTATATACAGAGTGTACTCGTGATAATGTTACAAACTTTCAGGGATTATGGAGGAGGGTAAATGGTTCAATTTGAAATAAGGGACCATATTCCGGAAACTGTGAAGTGAAAAGTTGTTAGCAAAATTCTATACATTTAATTCCGTTAACCATAGTCCGGAAACGACCGAGTCAAAAGTTAAAAACCACTTTATCAGTCGGATTTGCACCCGCTTTCTTGGAATTAGGAGAACAACGTCGTAACCACTACACCACTGACCCCGGCAGTCAAAAGTTAAAACGAAAATCGGTCAGATACCTCCGACAGTGGAAAATATGTGCTAAGATGATAGGGTAGAAATTCCCGACGAGCAGAAGAGGCTACGATAATAACTCAAGTGCTCCAATGCAGATGGCGTACTGGGTACTGACTTGTTAAGTGTACGATGTCTGTACTATAGGTTTCAGTCTGTGTTTACGAGTTGAAGTGGTACGTTGATCAACCGTATCCAAATGGAGTTGTACCCGGTTACGGAGCTTGGAGATATTTTCGTGTATACACAATCAAATGGAAGCAGCAGAGAAGCTGAAAGGATGTACAGTGCCAAATACAACAAAGGAGACATCCGGCTTACACCATGTTTCCACGACTCTTCAAACAATTAGGTGAAACAGGGCAATTGTTACAACAGTACAACGACCGAGGAGGACGACAATCTACAAGGACTCCCGACATAGAGAATATAGTGCTTGCTCGCGTGGATGAGGCTCCTGCAATCAGCACTCAATCAGTTGCACGGGAAATGAATGTTTCGCATAGTACTGTGAGGCGGGTATTACGTGAAACGCAGTTACACCCCTACCATCCACAGAAAGTGCATTCTTTGAGTCCTACTGACTTCGCACCTCGTGTTGTGTTCAGCCAATGGGTCTTGCACCGACATGCAGTCGATCTACTTTTCACAGAGAAGTCTGTTTCACCACAGAATGAATGCTAAATAGTCACAATAGTCATGTTTGGGCCGATGAGAATGTTGTGAAGAGTCATCAGCACAAATTTTCTGTGAACGAGTGGGCAGGCATAGTCAATGATTACGTACTAGGTCCGTTCCTTCTTCCTTTCTTCTGCCTAAATGCAGCAGTGTACACAGTGGTGATCAGACATGTATTACCCGGGTTCCTGGAACACATCCCACTTGTCGTTCGTGAAGGGATGTGGTTCCAACATGATGGAGCCCCATCTCACTTTGGACTGAGGGTTCGTTATCACCTGGATCAGGCATTCCATGCAAAGTGGATAGGAAGAGGAGGTCCTGTTTCGTGGCCAACTCGTTCACCTGATCTCCCCACACTTGATTTCTTCTTGTGAGGCAGTGTGAAAAGTCTCGTGTCTGAGACACCTGTCGAGACTGAAGAGGATCTCATGGCAAGAATTCTCGTTGCCTGCGACACTGTTCACACGAAACCGGGGATAGTCGAATGGGTACGACAGAACTTTGTGCGACGATGGCATAATGCATTGACGCAGTTGGACGCTATTTTGAACACGCGTTGTAAATATAGCAGCTTGTGAAACTTGTACAGGTATACGGAATTAAATGAGTAGAATTTTGTTTATAACTTTTGACTCGATTGTTTTTGGAATATGGTTCGTTATCTCAAATTGATCCATTGCCCCCCACCATCATCCCTGAAAGTTTGTAACATCATCACGGATACATTCTGTATAACTGCTAATTATATATAAACTGCTGATTCCAATTGCCCTTTGTATAATTTACTGTTTTATGAGAATATATTTCAGTTCTGTTATAGATCTTATTTTACATTTTAAGGCAAAATTGCTCTCGAATAATACAGATATCTAAAACGAATTCACGGCAATTATTGACACTCAAAAAAAAGTCAATATAAGAACTTTTACTTTTGTGTAGTTTGCGGTAATATTTCAACCTTATAAATGAGATTGTGTATTAATTTATGTATTGTTGATATTCTGTTATCAAAAGAAAAACATAAATAAAATGAGAAAATCGAGAAACTGATGGCACAGTGAAGTCAGTTCTCTTATTATTCTCAATATATCATTTTTTCTTGCGTTAATAGATAAATGACAATTCAAAGAAAGGATATGATAACGTTGTGAGTAAAAGTATGTTTTTTTCTGTCAATTGTTGTTGAATAAATTTTATAGTTGGTAGTATAGTATTTACCAAATTTATGACTTTGGCAAGCAATATACTTTACACTTTCAATATTTAAACTAATCCATTTGCAATATTTAACACACGTGCGAACAAAACAATAGATAGTATGACATGTGTATCATGCATAGAGAATAATTCATTTTATTTTCTTGACTACGTTTCGGCAGAATGCTAATACACGAAACATCGGATGCGCCCAGTCTGAAACTTAGAAATAAATCACAAAGGTATGATATTTTCTGCAGAGTAATTTATAACAGTAATATTAGCTGCATAGATTTAATATTTGTGACACGTACTTATTAGAAATATAGCTTCTTAATATTTAGTTCAGTTATTTGCTTTTGTTGTTCATAAGGACACGCAATTGTTAATAGTGGTTTAATTTTATAATTTTTAACTTTTACGCCCATTAGACTTGACCATTACAATGAGACAGAGTAAATGGTCGTGTTATGGATTAGACCTAATATTTTAAAAGTATGAAATAAGTCATTTAGCGAAGTATTAATTATCTGAAGAATACTATGTTGGATAAAGAATGATTCGGAGATTATTTAGTATTAAATTTGTTCTAATTCAATTGATTCTGTTCTCCAATAAAACAATAATTCTATCTTCTCTACAAATCATGTACTTCTATCTATTTTACTGTGTAGTTTCTTTCATTGCATGAAATTAACTGGCATGGCGTGTTGTGTTCTGTTAATGTGTACTTGTAGATCACTGGTGCATTCTGAATGACCATGATTATGTCTTTAGTGATGGCAATTATCCTGTATTAGAAATAAATCTCTTTTTCTCTGAAACTTGTTGTTTCTTTCAATTTTCTGTTTCCTCTTCGTTTTTACTGTACATGGATCTGTTGCGGCATGCTTTTTCTGTCATATCTCTCCTTTGAATTTGTAGTTGGAATCTGTTTGGGTGTGGATTGTCTGTCATTGCTCGATTTCATAGGAATCGCATGGTCTTAGGATACTAATAATCAATTGTTAGATTTATTTGTTGGTGTCAGTTATATTGTGTCACATTAATGTGAAAAAAATATTTCGTGTTTCTCTATGGTTTGTAACAATAAATGCGTTCTGTCTAAGAACATTTGGTAAACAAGTATGACTCTATTAAATCAATTTTTTTACTTTTAAATAAATAATTTAATTAGGAACAAATAAACCCACATGTCGAAACGTGGTGTTGGTGACAATAAACAAAAATTGGAAACCAAATTGAGCAGATAGGGTTGGATAATTATTCTATTTGCCAACGAAAGAGGCGGTTAACAGCTTATGACACTTCTCAGAACTCTGTCGATCTCTCCATCCTTAATAATCGCACCGCTCGTCCTTTCCGGGATTAAGCTCTGTCTCACCAACTGGACCCAAGAAATACAAAATGTTGCTTTTTATTTAACATTTTATAACCATTTTAATGTTATTTTTGCAATGTACATAAAATTAAGAGGAAAATATGAACATAAATACGGGTTTCAGTCAAGTTTGAAACAAGATTTAATCGTTTACTTAGACTAATTCTAATGATTAATTACATAGTGAATGTAATAATTATTAAGTATAAATCATAGGGCTGTCGTATAGCAGTCATTTCATCCGCCACAGTCAGAGATACGCCACTTTCGTTTGATATAGTGTAATTCATTCAATGGAAGACAGTCGAGAAGCGAAAGTAATACTGAAATAATTCTATTTTTATTTCATCTGCTTCTACATGGATTAAAAAATCTTAAAACATCAAGGAAGTCAGATAATCATTAAAAATTCCTTAGACTTAACGAGACAAAACTAGGTTTTGAAACAGAGTATGATATCTTATGCACTATACTTTAACCGCTCACGTATCTTTTGAAAGATATGAGCAAACTTACAAGTGAGGTATCTGTAGATTTTGTTAAGCAAAATAAGAATTAGTTTCACTCTAAAATAAGCAAATTAGCTTTATTTTTAGTTTCAAATGTATTTATAAAAGTTTTGTACAATATTTTCACTCTTTAATTATTTCGGAAAACTAAATTTAATGGGTAATTTAATAGTTAAAATCTACGTCTTTCAAAAAAAAAAATATTGAAAACTTTGACGAAAAAGATTGAATTGTATTGGAATTGTAGATTATAAAATGAGAGATCATTTATAAGAATATTTTGGAGTCTACATGAAGAATTGACAAAATATGACCACTACCAAAATAATGACTACAGAATGAAAAAATAATAATAATCGAGTACCTCATTTAATGCAGTTCGTATTCCAGAACGTCGAGATATGTCCTTCAGTACAAAGCCTGCGGAGATGTTCACCGTATCGTGAATATTACAAAGTGTTGAGTACTGCAAGTGCAACATAATATTTTTAATAGTATATATTCTGTGTTGCTTGACTTCAAGAAAGCCACATTGTGGACACTGTACTACACTGTTTTCAGCCTTTGGAACTCACAATCTTCACAAGTAGTTTTATTAGAACTTTTGTAGAAAGTGTGGACAGAGAGTGACTCTTCTGTTTACTTTGTTATTTTACTCACATCTTCAATGACATTCACATTTCAAATGGTGAAAAATTCTATGTAGAAATCCTGTTTACACCTTCTTAGGCTCTTGGTAGAATTTCCTTTATATCTCAAATGAGTCACAATATTTTATTAGGTTAAAATATTTTTTATTATGAGAAATATCTTGATAAAATAAAAAATATTTCAATTGTCAATACGACTTCGGTTGTTATTAACTTTAACGAGCTTTTTCAGACTAAGATTAATATTGTGTATTGTTTCTGTTTTCTTTTGTTATTTATTTTTATTTTCCCGTTGTTAAATATTATGTAATTTCATTCACGACATGTTTCTGGGATAGTGTATTATTTATGTATCAATTGAAGTCGCGAACCAGTGGCAAAACGTGTTTGACATTTATTTATTTTTGTTATTTTTGATCTGGAAAAGAACGTAAAAGTTAATGATGTATATTGTAATTACGACAGACTTAAACGACACAACTTGGTTAATATATTATTTGTTATCGCATCTTTGTTAACATTTCGCAGATATATAATATGTTAACCTTGGAGCGGTATCGAATGGAATGGTGGGAATATTTCCTAGCAAAATATATTTCAAGTATTACATTGAACTAAATACTACAGCAATTACGAATTTTCTTCGGGCTTCCTTTAGGTTCTCTGCTCAAAATTGATAGGGTGGTTCCTTGGCGCTTTGAGAGAGTAAAGAAATTTATTAACCTCTGCTTGATTCTGCGCTGTTTCAACTGCTTTCTTGACAACAAATTATTCCTTATTTCTTCCTTACTTTTTAATGTTGCTTATTATTGTCGTAGGTACATGACCCCTTAACCTCATTTTAACTATTTGCAACATTGATTCGCTTTGAGATGAACACATAGTTTACTTATCTTCGTGGATTCAGCCAAGATTTTGTAGAATTTGTAATTCACGTTTAAGGAAAACAGTATGATACAATATTCCACAATTTGAAGAAAATATGATTTATTACAATGCAGATATGTCTCGGGTACTTTCCCCATGATCACAGTTATATACAACAATAAACAAAATAAATATACAAGAAATCTAAAATCTACAATATACGGGTATATAGTAAAATATAGTGCAATAACACGGGATCAACATAAGTAAATGGATCTAATTTACATATAAATTTGAGATGTCTCAATTCAATCAATCTATGTGACAGAACTGTAACGAAGTAAATGCTTTTTTCCACATTACCATATTACACGACACATGTAAGTATATTACATAGTATTTAAGCATATTACTATATTTCTGTGTTAAGGTTTATCCATTTTTAAATTGTACATAGTACTTTCAGACTTCTTGTACATTTATTTTGTTTATTGTTGCGTAGAACATTGATGGTGGGGAACGCTCTCGAAACATATCTGTAACCAATTTTTCTTCAAATTGCGGAATATTATATCACTGTGTTCTCCTTAAACATAATTTAGTATTAAGTTATAGCTAATAAGAAATACCTAAGATCTATTACCTCGGTTCAATATAATTTCGCAAATGGAAATATTCCCTGCGTTTCCTGAGTCAAAACGTTATAAAAATCCCCACTCCCATGAGTGACTGATTTGAGAATAGTTTTGAAATTCCGCCTCGAGAGTGTGTGCGTGCGTGTTTGGTTGTGACGTGCGTGACGGAGGGACGGACCGTGACGCAGGCGGATGGGGGAACGTGATCAGCTCCGTGGGCGGAGGACAGTCGCGAGGGTCCGCAGCCGCCGCCTCCGCCGTCGCCGCCGCCACCGCCTCCGTCACCGCGGCTTCCTCCTCCGCCGAGGGCCCCACGCTGCGCGCTGCGCTCGCCGTCCTGCTGTGGGCCGCTGCGCAATCGCAGCCGCCGCCTCCGCCAGCGACGCAGCCACAGACGTCCGCCAACACCTCGGCGGCTTCCTCGGCACCCGGTTCCCCGGCGCAACAGGTGCGAAGTGGCTTTGGTCTTAAAGGACACCAAATAGTTGTGTGCATGAGGAGGGCTCGAAAGATATCGAGTAGGTGTCGATAGTTTGGGTTTCGATACTGGATATTCACATTCAAAGTACAGCCTTTTGAAAAAACAAAATTTTCAAATGTAAAATTTTGCAACCTATTTCTTTATCTTATCAATTATATTCTTATTATATAATTTTAAAATTGCAAAATGATGAACCTAAACCTATGTTGCTGTACGTTACGCTCAGTAAAGGCAACCCGCTATACATTCATGTAGTAGAAAATGTATACGTTGCAATTCAATCTTTAAGAAGAAAAATGAATTAATTATTTTTCTTAATTGGTCGGGACTCCGATACGAGTATGAGTGCAAAATAACGGAAGCAAAGAAGATAGATAACGTACCATGAGTTCAGAAAAGCGTTGGTTTAATAGTTACGCATCACAACATGTATCATATCCTTGAATAATCTGCCCTACAATTGATTTTATTTATCTTGATTACACATCGACTGAATCATTTTAAATTATTTTGTTACAGCAAAAACATTCTGGTGTTGTTTAAATACAGTAAATATATTGTTAGATAACCCGGGACTTAATTATTACATTTTGTTTCTGTCTACTTAAAAGGTTAAATATAAAATGGAAAGAATTAGTTTGATATATTCCAGAGAACGTAAATTTGAATATTAAATAATATTCATATCTTTTTCTTCTTTTCATATCGGACATTAGATGCTAAGATATTCAAGACCGAATTCAAATAAATTACTACGAACTAAAGTGTATAAAATTTAGCTGGTAAGAGTGATTTTTTTAAACACATTGAATTTACTTTTGAGAGCGTAAGCTCAGTTATTTTTGCATTGCCTTCAGTGAATCGAAGGAAACATTAATTTTTGTGAATTATTTTTCATATTCTATCACTTTTGTCCATTCTTTCATTGCGAATGTATTGGCAATATTTTTCCTCCATGGCGAACATTTTGAATAAGAACATATTCAGTATCTCTGTAGGCGTGAAGATGCTTTTTTTATGAGAAAAAGTTGTTTCTATTTTCTCTTTTTAAATTATTCACGTGAGCATAGAAATCTTGTACTGAGGTAGGCGGAATTTACTCTCTATGAATAGTGTATTCATACATTCATTAAAACCTCCTTTTAGGAAGAATAATTAATTGAGTTGTTTATTTGTCTTATACATCTAACGTCTAATTACATACTATTGCTCCACTTTTATTATTTTTTTCTCGGATAAATTTTTTCTTTCACTTCTAATTCATTTTTTCTCGTTCTTTTATTCTTCTCATTTCCTTTATTTACCTCTTCGCTTCTAACCTTTATCTCGATTTTAATCTCTTAACTCTTAATGTATGCAATTATTTTCATTCCTGTTTCAGTTAAAACATTTCTTTGTCGTCTTTTGTAAAATTTTATGTTTGTTATTCTCTTCTGCTCCTGACAAGGAGAATGTATACAGAAGTAGAAACTACCCTACTCGCAATTAAAGAAGTTTCCACTTCAGTATATAGCCTCCTTGGCTCCTAGTGATTCAAGGAAGTCCTTCTGTTTTACGAGTTCATTTTTTCTCCCATTCGATGCGTTGATGTTTCAAGAAGGTATTCTGTTTCACAAAAGCATTTTAATCTCTTTCATGTTACTTTTCAAGACGTTTAACAGAATCACTTAAAATTACAAAGAATAAAGTTAAAAGCTACTAATATAGTGCAGGAAAACTTAAAATACAGACATGAGTTATAAATTGCGTGAAAAATGGCTCTAAATTGACTGTTCTGTAGAATTTATTCTATATTTTCACAATAAATTTTTTATATCATTATATCTTAATTATCAGTTTCGAACCTGAAAAAGAAGTTAAAAACTGCAACGTTTCCCAAA
>NNCF01128194.1:121856-136316 GCA_002313205.1 Laupala kohalensis | reverse complement strand
GATGGAATCCCAAGCGAATCCACTAATTGGTGAATATCAGACCGGATTCAGAAAATGGCGATCAAGTTCTGAAGAGATCTAGAACTTGAAAACGATATTACAGATGAAGAAATACAGTAATTACATTCATCGGCTTCAGAAAATCATATGACTCGATAGACCGCAAAACCTTCTTTAAAATCATGGAAAAATTCGGGATCGATAGAAAAATCCGAAAAATCTCTGAAGAGACACATACAGGAACAACATCCAAAGTGAAATTCATGGGCGAAGTATCAGAGCCCTTCGATATCAAAACCGGGATCCGACAGAAAAACGGACTAATCCCAATCCTCTTCAATATTGTTCTAGAAAAGATCATAAAGGAATGGAAACCTCACGTAAAGAGCGTCCAAATTAGTATCAAAAAAGAGAACCAAGTTAAAGTCAAATGCCTCGCTTCCACGGACGTTATCACAATTATTACAGACAATAGAACTGAAGCGATTCACACAGTGGAAAAACTACATGAAATCTCACGAAAAACCGGACTACAAATCTCTTACGAAAAAACTCAATATCAGAAAATAAATCCCCTTTAATCACACAACACGGTAAAATCACACAAGTCTTACATACCTCGGCGAAACTATACATTCTTCAGGACTAAACCGAATCGCCAATGAACAAAGAATCACCAAGCTCCAGAAGGCCTACAAACTAACGTGGGGTCACTACAACAAGAAGTGCATTTCGACAAAGGCAAAATTAGGGCACTATAAAACAGTGTTTCTACCAGAAGCAACCTACGCAACCGAAACAATGGTAATCGACGATCTTGACAAAATTAGGGAAATAGAAAAGCAGGAACGAAAAATTGTAAGGAAGATTTACGGGGCAATCAATAAAAACGGCATTTGGATGAAAAGACCTCAGAACGAACTCTATCAGAAGACCAACACAATAACAGAAGTCAGAAAAAGCCCAGCAAAATTTTACACACATCTACAGGATCGAAAACTCCAGAACGGCAAAGAAGCTACTCGATATTATTACAATAAGTAAATGCGGCACAGAATGGCTGAAAGAGGTCCAGAGAAACCTACAACAGGTCACCGTAGAAAATCTCGAAGACCGCACCGAGTGCCGGAATAAAATCAAGAATGTAAAATTTTAGCAAAGAACATCGCGGCAACCTGAAAAAAATGGACAGATGAACGGAAAAAGGAAAATTCTTTCTGAAATGATGTTTGGGAAGAAAAGAGGAAAACCATCGGAAAAAATAAATCGTGAATTCAAGTTCAATCGCTCTCCTAAAGGGGAACAATCGACTAAATAATATGAATTTTATCTGAATTTTTCAAGCGCCGTAATCATTTTTTGAAGTGATACCTTTGTATTCTTGCTCTTAAATCCATAAATATGAAAACCAAAGTGTTATTAATTTTCCAATTCGTTTCAATTCAATATTTATTTCTTGAAAACACCCAATATATTTAGTAATAAATTCATGGAATTATGTGCATATCTTCCTATGAAACAATGCTAAAGTAAATATTTTTGAATATATTCTCTCATTGGATGTGACTAGATTTTTAATATCAGTATAGGAAATCAATTTCTTCATAGATATAATTTTCAGAAACGTTTCGGGTTTTTCGCAAAACCAGTTTGTAACACAATGAACTAACGAAAATTATTACTGGAAAAGACTAATTTTTTAATATTCCCTGTATTCTACTTATGTTTTTTTTTTTCGATGTCTCACCAGAGCGCATCACAGGCTAACCAGCGTGGAAACAACGGAGGCTCGACGAGCGAACAGTCGGCGCCCGCAGCGCCCCTAGCGGATGCTGCGAATGTCAACCACGTGGTGGACGCGCTGCTGGCTGCGGCACGAGACGCTCTGTTGGATAACGGATATGACCGCGCGCCCTTGCCCGATGTCTGCGAAACGTGAGTGTACATTTCGAGTTGCAAACCAAACAATTACTTATAACTTATGCAGTGGCTGCGGTAAGGATTCCCACCCCCGCCGCAAGACTTTTCACGAGTCTTACTATAAAAATTGGTCTCGTGACTTATATTATTATACCCAATTATCACGTACACATTAAATGAACTACTAAATTACAGTCAGTATAAAACAATTCGTATTTCTCTTTATTTTCACTATAGTTTCTTTCGAAAACCTTTATGTTTTTACGACTTATTTTGATATATCTCACAGTAAATTCATATTGTCCTTCCTATAGTAAAAGTCATCATACTTTGCTTCGACAAATTCATCTTAAGAAAATAAAACATGAATGGAAATGCACTGTGTTCATTAGATTACTTCGTATTAGTCGCAGTATATTAGTTTATAGTCCTTACTGTGGTCATAAACAGTTTGTAATAGCTCTCTGAGCCGTAAATTATTTATATATTTATTAACATATTGTCAGTCTAACTGGCTTGATGTTGGTATAGAACCTGTACTCAATGTAGCCAACGGTTTTTCTTCACCTTCGTCCATTAGAGTAATGATAAGAGTAACATCGCGTTCTGTTGGCAAGATATTCTAAACTGAATTCATAACCAACCTCTGACAACAATCAAATCCACTTGCTCTAGTGGCGCTGTCTGTTCTTTCCGCATCGAGCGTGTGGAACGAATACTTTGTCTTTGTTTGTTGTGTTATTAACTTGTATTTATTTACAGCAATGAGTCACTTTTGGTACAACTATTAATATTTATTTGGATAGTACTTCAATTCTTTGTGGCCACGCTATTACTGAAATTTTCCTACCACGCTTTCCTTCAAATTTTTGCGAGTGAGTTTCAAGGATTTGTTTCGTAAAAGTTGGCTATTTTTTTAAGGCAGTCATATTGAATATTTTAAGCAAAGTATCGTGACATTGAGTATACAATGCCTGATTATCTACTTTGTTGGTAACAGGTAAGAAGAGCAAATTAACTGACAACAAAGTTAACAATAACTATGTAATTAGGACAATAAACACAATTCTTAAATATTAATGTCTAAGCCATCCAGCCAGGAAATTGCAATATCTTTCGCTTCGTAAAAGTCCGATTTTGACCCTGGGTAAGATCTCATTTTGCACTCACTGACAATGTGGTCAATTGTCTAGGGAGGGGCTCCGCAGTCTCACTGAGGGCTTGAAATCTTGCCCCATTTGTAGAGGAGGTTCTGGCAATCTCCATGTCAGGTACGGATGCTGTTCAGGACTTTCCATTGTTGACGAGGGATCTCGAAACCAGGGGGTTTCTGTGTAGGGTCGATGGTCACCCAATGGGACATTGAGTTATCCGCCTTCCAAGTTGTCTGCCTTGATTCACTAATTTTATACTCTCCATTTGCCACTAATTGCTCTGCTAGTCCTCTGTCTAGATCTGAGTCGCCTCAGTGACAAATGTGGCATGTCCTTATGTGCAGGCACTTCTGGGTTATTTTGGATTTTTTCTAGCTGGCGGACCGAAAAAGCTTTTCTGCAGAGGTGGAGTGAGGCGTTGTTACTAAGCACAGGTAACCTGTCCAGGGGTTTACTCTTGATGCATCCACTGATATGGCGCATCGTGTCGTTTAGCCTGGCATCTAGTTTGTGCACATGGCTGCAATTCAGCCATACAGACGAGAAGTATTCAGCAGCAGAGTAAACGAATCCTAGGGTAGAACCTCGGAGTGTGGAGGCATATGCTCCCCACTTGCTGCCGCATAACTTGTGCATGATGTTGTTGCGTGTGTTGACTCTGGCTGTTGTTGTTTGCAGGTGTTTATTGAAGGATAAGGTACGGTCTAGTGTTATTCCAATGTACTTTGGAAATTAGTTGGGGAGAAGTATCTTATTCATGATATGTACTTTTGGAGATTCTGTGGCTTCTCTATTATTTAAATGAAAACATGTTGTTTCCGTTTTGTTTGTGCTAACAGTGAGTCGCCAGTCAGTGTAGAAATTTCCGATATCCTTAAGTTCTTGGGACAGGAGGTTGTCGGCATCCTCCATTCGCTTGGCTTGGACAGCTATGGCTAGATCATCAGCATAACAAAATTTCCGTCCTTTTATTTCCGGCATATCGAATATATACAGATTGAAAAACGGAGGTGCTAGCACTGATTCTTGAGAAAGACCGTTGTTCAGTTTCTTAATTTTGCTTGTTTTGCTGCCCATTATTACCTCGAAGGTTCAGTCACATAGCATATTATTGACGAAACACAAGAATTTCTGGCGCGGGATAATGCGGTGCAATTTGTACAGTAGACCATCCTTCCACACTGTGTCGTATGCTGCTGTGAGGTCTATGAAGGCAACTATTGTATTGAGTCCTCGATGGAAACCTGCTTCAGTGCGGCTAGTTAGACTAAGTATCTGACCCTCGCAGCTTCTGTTGTGACGAAAGCCAACTTGTTCCTCCAGTGTTGGCTCTATCCGATTTAAAATGAGCCTGTCTAGCAACTTGTAGCTTGTACTTAGGAGGGAAATTGGACGATAACGTTCTTGTTTGTCCTTTGGTTTACCAGGCTTCAGCAAGGATATTATCTTCGCTTTCTTGAATTCAGGTGGTACTTGGCCAGTCTGCATAATATGTGAAAAATGGCTCCGCCATTCCCTGGTACGCTGGCCGCTGTGCATAAAGAATTCAGGGAGAATACCATCAAATACAGGGGCCTTCCCTGTTTTCATTGGACCAATGGCATTTTAATTCCTCTAGCGAGAATGGACGGGAGACGTCGTTCGGAGCTTCTTCTGACTGGCGGAACAATTTCAGGTGATGCGTGTTGAAGGTTGTGTGCTTTCTGACTGTAGGAGTTCTTGATAGTGACACTATGTGTAAGTCAATTTTGTCAGGGCTGATATCTGGCATTTTTCTCTCAGGTGCGCTGGAATCTCCAAGATTCCTTAAGAGGTTCCATGCTGCACATTTAAAGGTGCTCTTATCTTTCGCATCAAAAACTAAGTGCAGATGTTTTTCTTCAACCCAGTTTGATAGCTTTTTCCCGTTTTCGTCCGTTATATATTATTTTCAGTCGACGTAATGACTATTAAAATTCTCAAGCGTATATTATGGGATGGGGATGACATTCTGTGGCCAAGTTGATTCACGGTGCTTGCATACGTTGACCATTGTCAGTTACCCAATTCTTGTCACTACCTGTTGCAAATCTTCAGGCCTCAGGTGTAATTTATCATCTGTATCCACGTAACGAGAGCCAAACGATAAATAAATAAATAATGGTAACAGGTATACGAAAGTGAATTATTAGCATTCAATCGTTAATATGTCCCATGCTTTTGTTGCAATGATGCCGAGTAAAGAACTACCCAATACATGCGTAACACTAAACTTGACTTCTTGTCAGACATACAAAAATATTAGTTATAACAAATTGTATAAAATGAACTTTATTTAAAATAAATCATGTTCAATATAAAGCTGGTTATGAAAAATCATTTCTACTCAGTTTCTGTAGAAGAAATAAATTTACGATAATAGTTCAATTGTTTTTCATTTTCTATCAAGACTATCGACCTCTACCCCCTCTAAATTCCTCCTAACATTGAATTTACCGGCCATCTCGACTGCTGGATTGTACACACGATTTCGAATTACACAACAGAATACACAAATTACACCCCCAAAATATACCTGAAAAGAAAATACACAAATAGCACTAGTTGTACTGAAAAGAACACATGTAACACAATGAAAAATATACCCAGCTAAAATCAGAACAACTGTGGTAATCTCTTTGAAATGAATACACGTGCAAATATCAGATACACTCAATATAAAAAATGTAGAAACCAAAACACAAGAATCCTTGTAATTTGGGCACCAAAAATCACGAAGCAAACATACATCGAAGTCCCTGTACTTCGAGCGCCAATAATATCTAATGCAATCTTTTGAATAATGAATAACAACGACGTGCATTAAGATAATTATAAATTAAAAAAATAAGGATTCGGTACTTCTGATGTGATTACCACAATTCATTCTGCTATTTTCCTTGCATAAAATAATACATAAAATGTACATGAACACAACTTCGCTACCAACACAATGCAATATAAAAAAATACCCTGCAATTTTGTTACGCAATATTACATTTAGCTCACTTAATATGTCCGTGCATTTACATTTACCAATTATACAATAAATCTTTATCACAAAAAAATCAAAACAAGCACTATATGAGCAATACTTTGTTCTTTTTCAGCAGAGAAAATTTAATAGTTCTTTTTAAACCCTTCTTTTCTCTTCTTTCTTTTCGGATAACATAATTTAATACAAGTACGACAGACTTGATTCCAATGAGACTTTCTCTTATACAAGATACTAACTTCTCACTGAATTACAGATGAATGCAAATCCCTAATCATTCAAAGCACTGCGCTTAAATGTTCGACTCACAGAGACGTATACTCACACCCAGAATACAGTCTTCGAAATCGTGTCCAACCACAGCGTGCCAGAAACACACCCTTCTTCAGCGAAGTCTGCTACTGCTGCTACTCGGCTCTTACAGCGACATTGAACCGTCGACTGCTCGCGATGCTGTTCTCCAAGCGTTTGTTCGTCCTCGATCGAGCTCGCGGCAAATTATTTCGGTCACCGACGTGCGACCGTTTTCGTGTTTCGTCCAATACGTATTTCGGAAAACTTTTTCAACGCATAAATGGCTTCACTCGGAGCCCTCGAACAATGTTTCGTACGCGTTCAACTTACGTCTTTCTCTTACGTTCGTTAATAAATTTAATTGCGATACGGACCACAAAATTTAATTTTTTCAAACTACGTTCTTACGTTATTTCGTCTTGATCCACGGATCATCCGATACAATGCTTCTCGAAACATTTAAACTCAAATCGTACTCTCTGACGAACTACGGAATATTCAGTACGACCGTCCCCTCTGATGACCCGCGTAAGATTGAGAACGATACCCGTCGCATTTCCTCCTTCTCAGCAAATCTCCCCACTCCAATTTAAATTTATCGAACGGCGCATTCCGCCAATCAATTATCTCTAACACGTTTCAAGTCGCTAACTACCGCAAGGTGTATTCACATTTTTTCCAATATCACTATCGGATTTCGAAAGTTTCTATCTGTGTCTCATACCTCACAGAACGCGCTCCTATTTGGTGCTCATTCAAATTAGTACCCTATAGGGTTTTCGGTTCTAATTGAGCCATTATTTTCCGCACATGTTTCAAAATAATATCATAAAATCCTCTAACGAATTCGGGTCGTTAGAATATATATACCCGTGATGATGTTACAAAGCTTCAGGGATGATGGAGGAGGGCAAATGGATCAATTTGAGATAAAGAACCATATTCCGGAAACGATCGTGTCAAAAGTTCAAAACTATCGACATCATTCGGGTATGAAATTGTTTTCTTTGAATTAGGATAACAACGCCGTATCCACTACACCATTGACCCTGGCAGTCAAAAGTTTAAAACAAAAATCGGTCAGATGACTTGATCGGTGTGCGATGTCTGTACTATAGGTTTCAGTCTGTGTTTTTGCGAGTTGAAGTGGTACGTTGATCAAACCTATCCAAATGGAGTTGTACCCGGTTACGGAGCTTGGAGATATTTGCCTGTAAAGGCAATCAAATGGAAGAAGCAGAGAAGCTGAAAGGATGTACAGTGCCAAATATCAACACAGGAGACATCCGGCTTACACCATGTTTCCACGACTCTTCAAACAATTAGGTGAAACAGGGCAATTGTTACAACAGTACAACGACCGAGGAGGACGACAATCTTCAAGGACTCCCGACATAGAGAATATAGTGCTTGCTCGCGTGGATGAGGCTCCTGCAATCAGCACTCAATCAGTTGCACGGGAAATGAATGTTTCGCATAGTACTGTGAGGCGGGTATTACGTGAAACGCAGCTACACTCCTACCATCCACAGAAAGTGCATTCTTTGAGTCCTACTGACTTCGCACCTCGTGTTGTGTTCAGCCAATGGGTCTTGCACCGCCATGCAGTCGATCTACTTTTCACAGAGAAGCCTGTTTCACCACAGAATGAATGCTAAATAGTCACAATAGTCATGTTTGGGCCGATGAGAATGTTGTGAAGAGTCATCAGCACAAATTTTCTGTGAACGAGTGGGCAGGCATAGTCAATGATTACGTACTAGGTCCGTTCCTTCTTCCTTTCTTCTGCCTAAATGCAGCAGTGTACACAGTGGTGATCAGACATGTATTACCCGGGTTCCTGGAACACATCCCACTTGTCGTTCGTGAAGGGATGTGGTTCCAACATGATGGAGCCCCATCTCACTGTGGACTGAGGGTTCGTTATCACCTGGATCAGGCATCCCATGCAAAGTGGATAGGAAGAGGAGGTTCTGTTTCGTGACCAACTCGTTCACCTGATCTCCCCACACTTGATTTCTTCTTGTGGGGCCATGTGAAGAGTCTCGTGTCTGAGACACCTGTCGAGACTGAAGAGGATCTCATGGCAAGAATTCTCGTTGCCTGCGACACTGTTCACACGAAACCGGGGATAGTCGAATGGGTACGACAGAACTTTGTGCGACGATGGCATAATGCATTGACGCAGTTGGACGCTATTTTGAACACGCGTTGTAAATATAGCAGCTTGTGAAACTTGTACAGGTATACGGAATTAAATGAGTAGAATTTTGTTTATAACCTCTGACTCGATTGTTTTCCGAATATGGTTCGTTATTTTAAATTGATCCATTTGCCCTCATTCATGATCCCTGAAAGTTTGTAACATCATCACGAATACGTGTAATATATATATATATATATATATATGTGTGTGTGTGTGTGTGTGTATAACAATTAACATGAACAATTATTTTTATACATCATAATACATTAAAATTATTCATTGTGATCGTCCGGGAAAGTTCGTGGCAACTCATTATTTATCTGAATTTTATTATGGACGTAAATAATAAAATAAATTACGCGGATTATTTGGGGGAAAAATTGTTAGTTCTGCAAACGAAGAGATTAAATCGTATTATTTTTCTCTTCCGTTCTTTACAATACTTAGCGTGGTAGTTGGTTATAACGAATGGCTACATTGCACTCAAACATTGTTTGCTGGAAAGTTCCTGGAAGGTAAATCGCGGTGACGCGATGTTAGCTATACAATGTGTTTGTATTGGGAGGGTTGATCGGGAAAGGGGATGGGTTTTTTTTTTAGGATTTCCCTCTTTCTTCCGGCTCATTTTTTTCTCGTGTTCCTTAATGTATGTACATGCAGTGGAATAAAATGATTTACTATATCGTCTCATTCACGTGTTCATTCGTGATAATCTGAAGAAATCGTTTTCTCTTTTTGAACGAAAATTGATTCTTCACCTCGGAAGTTGCCCCAATGGGTAATGGTCCAGGGTCTCAGTACCGAGCAGACCGGGGTCTGTCTGTGAGAGGTTCTACTGTAACTGCTAAACTATATTAAGTGTTGAGTACAATGGTATTTCAACAGATACTTACGTCACCGAGGATTGGAAATTCATTTGTGTTATCTTTTCTTTTCATTAATTCTTTAAGACGTTTTTATGAGTTATGTTATATGGAATATGTTGTGACGTCCGCGATCCCACCGCTTTTCTACCAGTTAATAGCACAGTGAGTTCGTGCGAGATAATTACTCAATGAAAACTTCAATCCCGCCCGACGTCAGTTGCGGTAATAGTAGCGACTAGTAATTTACTGCTACACAACTAATTACTTTCGGAATGCTGGCACTACTGAGTTCGCCAACAGAAACTCAGAAAGATACAGACAGACTATTATGTACACAAATTTACATAATTTATTTACATAATATTTACAGATATATACAACAAGGAAAGTATGTATGAAACACCTCCATTCAAACTCCCAGAGATGACAGCTCTGAAACATTACACATTGACTCAGCCCGTTGCAACCCGCAACTTCTCTACGCCAACCTCTGGCATCGAAGAAGAGTAAATATTTCGATTCGGTGTCTGACACAGCCTCCCCTTCTGAAAATCTCGCCTGAACGTCTGCTCCCGAGGCCACTGAAGCACCTCTATTTAACACCATCGATGCACACGACACCACATAGTTCCCATTGTTGTCCACAACCCTTCATTGTCGCGGACGGCGAACTACACTTTTCCTGGAAATTGTTCACTTTTCAGCTCTCGTTATTTTGGTTGACTCCATTGTTAATAAAATATAATTTTTCTCGGCGAATGTTAGAGCGCTGTTTTGATGACGCTACAATATATTATTAAATATAATATCTAAATCGTGAAAAGAACTATTTGATTTGGCCTAAAATTTTGAAAGGCTCTTCTTAAGGATTGGTGCAAGTAGTGTGCCCAACTCGGTTAATATTAATGAAACGCGCGAAAGCACAATACGATTTTCGTACGACATGTTTTATCTTCTTGTCATTTTTAACTCCCCTCTATGAATATTTGTACCTGACTTATTTCTTTGAAGGTCAATAAGTTCACATCCAGATTCAATCCATTCAGATTGTTGCATAGCACCCCGACTTGTTCAATAAATTATTGTGAATCAATGCGTCTATCTACGCAGAGAAATTGTACTGGATTCGTGCGGCGGGAATTCTTCGATACGAATGTAATAAATGAGTGTAACGTGAATTCTTTACCAAGATGGTGTTGAAGTAACTCCTGAATACCTTTGTGCAGCTGTACATTCAATATATTTATTCTTTTGAGCTTGATTCCTTTCCGTGAACTATCATCTGATTCTGCTTCGTTGCGACTTTAATTTTAACTCACGCCATTTCATACTTTCTTTCAAACTATGGACGGTATTTCGTTCTATTTTGTAATTATCTCCACTGAAAACGAAAGAGGGTATTTTGCAAATCCGACTATTAGTGTGTGTTCCTCTGATGAATCATTTCTGTTGGTAAATCATTAGTTACTAGATTTCAAACAGCACTAATTAACCCGTGTTTACTATGCACTCAGTATGATTTTCTTTTAAAAATTGTGATGTGAAAATGTGCAGACGAAGAAAGCTCTAAAGGTAGCACACTAAAATTGTGTGCTCCTCAAAAGCTTCAACTTTCTTTTATATTTAGTGTGTATTAATTTTTATTTTTTGTGTATCAGCTGTATTGAATAATAAATTTCAACATTTTTTCAAATTGGTATGATTTAAAAACGAGAATCCTTTCGCATGAGGTCAATTTTTACTACCCGTTAGTTTGCTGACAACAAATCAAATATATATGAAAAAGTTACCTGTAAACTATTGATTTCTAATCAAGTTGAATTTCTACATTAGTATGGGTGAGACTTAGCCACGAGCTGGTAGCCTTCAAATTGAGAGGTTGGATGTTGGTTTGCAGCGAGTTATTATATAAGAGTTATGGGATTGACAACAATGTTAAATCTCTTTTCTTTATTTTCTCTGTAAAATTTTCCTTTTGTCACAGTGTTTTATTTATCAACTATTAAACTAAATTTACATGTTCAACAAATCTTTTATAATGCATAAATTTTAATTGCATTCCAAGAATAAAAAGTAAATTTCCTTCTTTGCAATCAATTTATACTATATTGACATCCGATGTTGTTCATTCGAAAGTTTCCATCCGTCCAAATAACCTCTCCAGTCTTCACCATACAACCCACATTTCCCCCAATTTCTTCTTAAAGAATCCCTACAATTTTAAATTCTAAAATTCCAAATATTCTTCTTAGAACATTGATGAATTAAAAAAGAACTGTTTTCAACATTCAGGACCTGTAATGCTTGAAGTGAGTATTTTATTTTTAATTTATGAATGTATTTTTCTTACATATATTATGTGTGTTGAAGTTCCTAAAACTGATAATTTTATTTACTTTGTAAATGTTTTTTTAGACCCTATTCAATCATAATCCCACCAATTTCTTTGCATCATTTTAAGGCTCTAACTGTTCTCTTTCTACTTATGTATAATTTTACACGTTGTTAGGTGGCAGATTTGTGATATTACGATTTTTCTAAAACCGTGTCTGGTTTTAATTTTTAAAATTTCTTCCACTTCAAATCTAATTTTAGCCCTGAAGATGAACTAAACTCTGAACATTAAATATACCGTTAGAAACAACATAAAATTCTGTGCAAGCTATATAAATTTCACAAAACTCGAAAGCTACATTAATATTTCGGAGCGACAAACGCAAAATTATGTTGGCTTAATTTTTCGCGAGTCGAGAAAAACCGGCCGTATTTCACGTAGATTTAATAATTCATATCTCAGAAACTAATGAACGGAATCCTATAAAATTTTGAAAATCATCTAATATCCATAGATAGAACAATCACATAAAATTTCATTAAAATATGTGACAGTGGACTACATTGCTGGATGATTTGACCTGGAAAGACCGAAAATAATTCTAAAATTGCCATATTCTGTGAAGAATTAATTAGGAATTTAGGAAAAACATTATTATTATTTATTGTAATTCTGTAATGTTATCATACTTTACCTGCCCATTTTTGAGGTTTGTCCTCCTGACTTGCCATTACTCCATCAATGGTGTGAGTGGTACTGACAATGTTATTGTTGTTGTCTTTGTAAATGTGAAATGTAGAGTGCTGTAGAAGCTTATCTACATGGAGTGATAGGAGGTAGAAGTTGGGTGGTAGGCTATTGTTAGTAGGTGGGCCGGTTAGCTGGATTTACCAACAACTTGGCCCACGTGGAGGGATTAGTAGAAGTAGTTAGTAATAGAGTTATTGATACAGGGAGGAGGTGAATAGATGAAGGAAGGGTTGCTTACCAGTAGTCACAGCTATATGAACTGGGACATTAATGTGAACAGCGACACATTTTGTCCCCATCGGGAATCGAACCCGGGATGACTTGGTGATGAGCAACAACACTACCACCTGATCCAAGTGACAATGCAAGTCTCCAAACTGTTGGTAGAGCAACGCACGGACGTGTAATGGCTGTGAACTTCGATCACCCAGCCATCATCATACTACCAAATAAATGAGAAATTTGAATTTCGAATGCAAGTAAACATAAAGCTTCAGCACCGAAAAGCAAACAAACAATACATATTGTTGGAATAAACATTGAAGTTAGTTACTAATGTTCTTTGGAACCGAAAAATTTGCAAGGTTAAAACAAAATATGAAAATTACATTAAATTAAAATTTTATCGGTATTCTATCATCATATTGCCAACAGTCTTGGTTCATTTTCCTGGTTCTCACGTTGTACTGATGCATTGCGATTTATTGTTGTCCAGCGCCCTTCTATGTTCAAGTTCTTTGATCTGTTCATTGTTGATTCACTATTATTTTGACAATTGAATATGTCAAACGTTTTGAGTAGATATTAACAGGGATCTTTCATAAGAGATCTAGCTCGTTTTCACAGGTGTTTTATATAACATCCTAAAATCATATTTTAATTTTTTCATTTCTCTGCTTTAGTGAAGTTAAATTTTCCCTTATGTTTATTCCAAACATTAAATATCACGAAGAATATACACAAAAATACACACAGTTTGTATGCAATATGTACGTAATTGTGACTTATTTCAAAATCCAGGCAGACGGAAAATATACTTTACTTTGAACAAATCGCATAATTAAGACTTCTGAATTCTTTGGTTTTCATTTTTAAGTTATGTACAATTATTAGTTCATAACCCTTATTTTTAAATCTACGGTCCACTCTCTTAAATTAAAGGTTGTTGGCCTCTCGTAACGCAACTGTACTCTAGCGGATTCATTTGTATGCTTCGTAGTTAACAGTCATGCGAGTGAAGTTCCATCTAAAAAATCAATTCTATATCGAGACACGACTTCTACCTTTGAATCAGCACAAACTCCAGTCTCTCTCTCTAATTTTTTTCTAATTGACATATCTTCCTAATTTTTTATCTACTGATTAATTGTCAATTTAAATTGCTTTTTATATTCGACGACAAATTCAATGTATTTATCTCAATATTCCTAAAACATTACAACTCGAGCTTTCCCATAAAACGCAAGTTAATTAACACAAAGAAATAGAATAGATGGATCACACAAGGGATAAGAATTTCTTCAAAAAACAAACGCCGTTTATATTATCTTTCAAAACGCTATAACCAACCACCCGTATTCCATAATTATTTTCGTAAATATAAGACAATTCTTCGAAAACTAGTCTATGCAGCTAAAGTAATGGAAAACGACAGGCATATACTAAAATCGAACAACCGGATGAAATCCATGTGGAATATTGTTAACAATTACACGTCAACTCCTGAAAACCGCGAAGAAAATGTTTCTTTACTAAACGATGGCAAAATCGTAACAAATCCTTAGGACATCACTAATTTGCTTAATTCTCACTTCTCAGAAGTTGGTAAAATAACGAACTCAATATATCCAAATCAATGTCCTCCAATTATATCCACCCACGTACCCAATTCTATGTTCACTTCCGAAACTAACGCCAGTGAA
>NNCF01128194.1:106451-120617 GCA_002313205.1 Laupala kohalensis | reverse complement strand
GCGGTTAAAAACTACCTCCTGCACCAGTACTTCTACACTGTAAAAGAATTTATTGATTTTAATAAAAGTTAAATCCGTCTTGTACTTTGTCACGCCATTGCTGTAGCACTTTTTAAATAATTTATAACAATTTCAAAAACTATTTTCTTGCATGATTGTGTTGCCGTATGGCTCATATTAATTTAGTTTTATGTGTACTCAACTTTGGCACGGTTGTGTACATTAATTCTGTAGCCCTATCCTGGCCCGGGTTTCCTTCGGGTAGAGGCGTATTTCTTATACAGGTTGTCTAGGCTTTGTCAAGGGGCGTGTTTCTTGTTACAATAAATCGTGATTTTGTGTTTTTTCAACTCTTATGATTTTTAAACACTATACTCAGAATAATCTATAGTTAATAACTTGTACATGTTAATTTACAAACATATTTGCGTTAAATTACAAACATATTGACATTATATATGTATTATAACTCGCAGATAACTTTTTATCTTATCTAGGAACTTTTGCTGAAATTTTTAAATCCGCCTCTGCCTTAGGGCCCTTGATCGGAATTGATGGGATGGTCCCTTGCTTGCTTCCGGAGAGTAGTTTATTGTCCTCCACAATACGCAGTTTGTACTGTTATATGACAATAAATTTATCATTATTAATTTATAATTTTTTTATATTTTGTTAAGATTAGCCATATTTTGCAATTCACTTGCAATAACCTTCCTGTGAAATTTCAGATAATTTCATTAATTATTATTTTTTATTTCCTTGCTACAGATATACCGTAGAATTCACTTTCATTAGTTAATATTTAAAGAAATAAGGTCGGAATGCGAAGAAAATGCCAAGTGTGTTGTGTGTCATAGGTTCTCTCAGCCCGTGGCTCGTGGCCTGATGGTGCTTCGTGGTTCAGTGGAAGCCCGTGCCGGATGGGTGTCGCAGCTGTCGTCGGTGCATCGTACAGGAGATGCCACGTTGGAGCGAGCACCTGGCGGAGGAGCCACGCTCACGGCTTCCTTGGGTCTCGCCAACCTTTCTGCAGGATACGACGCGTGCGAAGTGAGTATCATATACAGTACTCGCAGTGAAAGAATGGTTATGAAGGAGGAACCTAAAGACATCGTGCGAGTCAAACAGCCAATGGCAACACTGCGAGATTGCTGAGTCTTCCTCTCTCTTTAGACACGTTGGCGTTTCACTCGTGTCAGCAGAATATTTGTGAGTTTTTTATTTTATTTTCGGATGCTATCACTCACATTAGCCCATTCGTAGAACCGGCATTATTTGATATGACAAATGTTATAAATTAACATGTGACGAAAAGAGGGCTTGTTCACTAACCTTTGGCCTAAGAAAGGTTACTTGAGCTTTTCCACTGGATATTGCAGTCTTTGTCTGGATGCTAACGACATGCTGTCTGGAATGGAGTACGCGGGGCAAACACCCACAACAGACGTTACAACGCCGCGCTTACACTCCATTGGTTATATCTCATTACTATTCTTTCGCCGCAAAGACTATACATCTCTTTCTTCTTCTTCTTCTTCTTCTTCTTCTTCCTCNGAGAAATTGTTTCACAACGATAATAATAATAATAATAATAATAATAATAATAATAATAAGTCAATGGAATTCAACCACAAAACGAAAAAAAAACAGGAATAAATTAACGAACAAAAGTAAAAAGATTGTGAGGGGAAAAAGCTCGAAAAATTTCTTATTAGTACGGTTAGAGCGATTTGTCAAATCATCAATCAGTCTCGTTTGGGTTCTTTTTTTTATAAAATAATTCGTATGGTAAATCAGTCGAATGAATTGTCGCATATAAATAGTATCATTTTCTTAAATCTGTTTTTCATTGACAGAGTAGTGTGAAAATGGCTATCATTTCTCACTAACTACTAATTCCTTTAACGAACGTCGAAATGTTCGGTGAGAGATTCAATAAATATTTCGAGAACAATAATCATTTTATGCGCATTGAAACTTATTTCTAACACTTTAAAGACATATTAAGTATGTGTTTAAAAGAAGCAATCTTTTGGCTCACCTATTTGATCCCATATACGTGTTTCAATATGATCGTTTAAAATCAGGATGACGTGTTGTTTCTATTCGATTCTTAAATATATTACTGCATCAGTGTCATTTTAGGATTTTTTTAAAATGTATTGTAATTTTTAATGTTCGCTTTTAGCGTAATACGGAGGACAAAGCAAGAAGTCCATGGGGTTCGCAGAAGGTAGATCTTTGCCATAACTTAGACTTTACTGCATCTCCCTTCGACCACCGGGATGGACTATGTAATTATTTTCAACAGGTTCAGTGGTCATGGAAATCGGTATGGACGTTGGAGTACTAATAAGAATCCCATGACCTCATTGGGATTCGAACCCCAGATGTCCAGTCCACAGTTAAGCGCACTACCCACACACTTAAGGAAATGGATGAAGTCACGGTTGGCAAAGGTGCTCGTCTTAAAATTTTATTGTCTGGTCGAAAATTTCCGGATGATCGTACTAAAAGGATTGCTCCTCATACGTTCCCTACTCTTCCACAGCTTCCAAAAGGTCTTTGTGTAAAAGTGCACTTTAGTATTGTGTTCATACAATTGGAAATACACTGAAGGACATCTTGACGTAAATCATGAAAAACATGAGTATCTGATCCATTTGAGGGGTGAATGTAATTCCAGCAGTATTGAGTTTCCGATGACTTAATTGTCTTCCACTGACCAATGTTTTTATTGTAGTGTTTGTATATGGGAAATGTAGCTCATCTACATGGGGAGATAGGAGGTAGGAGTAGATGGTAGGCTATTGTTAGTAGGTGGACCGCTTAAATGGGTTTACCGATAACTTGACCCATGCGGAGGGGTTAGTAGGAGTTGTAAGTAATATTCAAGAGTTAAGATTATGTGAGGTGGATAGAGGAAGGAGGGTTCGCTTTTTAGTAGTTACAGCTATATGAATTGGGACATTAATGTAAAAAGCAACAAATTTTTTCTGGCCCCACCGGGACCCTATTTTCTTAAATGAACCCGGGATGTCTTGGCGATGAGCCAGAACACTACCATCTGCGCCACGAAGGTGGTCAATGTGGGGTGTCACTGACCAGTTTGGATGTGTCAGTAAAACTTCCTGAACATTGCGTATTCAAAGCATTATACAAAAATTAACCCTATATTTTGGACGTTCAACGATGTTACAATGCTTGTAACATGAATGGATGTGTATGATGAAATTATGAATGTTCTTGCTATTTTGCTGTGACCTTCTTCAGGGTACTAAATAATAATAATAATAATAATAATAATAATAAATTTATTGTCAAAAAAGCAGTACAAACTGCGTATGACCACGTGGAGGACAATAAACTAACTCGGACAATACTCTCCGCAAGCACTAGGGAATATAATAGAATATTTAAAAAATTGTAATTTTACACAAAAAATTTATTTCGCAAATAAATATTATCTTCTTCTTTAAAATAAAACTTACAGCATGTAGTTATGTGTGGGCACATCTAAGAAATCTTTTGATGATCGCAGACGATATTCTGCAAATACGAGTACAATATCAAAAAAAAATTATTTCTTGCTCCTTAAATCTCACGACGATCGCTGTTGCGAGCGCTTTTGTCATCACTGCCTCATAGTGCAGTTTGGTACTCTCTGAGGATTTTACTGACATTGCCGATATTAGTGGCCAAAGGTGTTTTTTAATACTTAGTATGATCTAGAACATCTTACGGTTGACCATTTCACGGGAGCGTCTTTGTGAATTGATTGAAAATGACGTGCTAAACACTATTCGCCGCGATTCAATTAAAAATAATACTTCGCTATGTTGAATCTAAGAATAGTTGTCTGACACTTTTCCTTTTAGTACTTTATTTATTCACAGAACTAAAATTCATTAAAACCCTGTACTTCTATGGAAAATTACAGTAACTTCTACATTCTTGTGGATACTGTGTCATTAACATTTGTGAAACAAGTTGTGCTTATTTCCTTTTCCGTAACTCTACTATTAATATAACCACTTATTCATTTTGAGTTGTTGTTGCAGGGAGTGTTGGGGGACGAGACATGCATTGTTGAGGAAGACTGTCTAGACACTGATAAAATTCCCCTTTTAACGCGTGTTGTTTTTCTTATCCTTTTTCTTCATAATAGTTTATTTCCAAGTGTACGCAACCTTGGCAGGGATGTGTACAATACCCCTGTAGTACCATTTTGGCCCGGGTATTAATGCGGTTTTCCTTCGGGTAGTGACAGATTTTTCATGGACGGGAATTTCATTTATACTTTTGTTAATATTTATATCGAATTTTAACAGCGCATAATGTCTACAATTTATTTTGGAGTAATAAGTGGATAGCAGTACATATTTATTAAATGATTTCTTTTATAAATATTAAATCCGCCTCTGCATTTGGGCGTTTGATCTGAATTGATGGGAGGGTCCCTTGCTTGTTTCCGGAAAGTAACTTAGTTACCCCACCCTCCACGTGGTCATACGCCCCCCAGGGGACTTACATATAGTAAGTACGTGTTTGGCAAACACGGGGCCCCGAGCTGAGTCTGGCATTACTTCCACTTACTTGAGCGAAGCTCCTTCCTTTCTCTTTCCTGATCTTCCTTGGTCACCTCTTGTTCTTTTCGATCCCGACGCTATTACGGCTAGGGTATCTTTCATTTTCCTAATTTTTTGTCCCCCACTCTTTTTTGTCCTCAATGTTTTGATTTTTGGTTTCGAGATATGTTTTGGTATGTTGCAATTCAGGAGAGTTTTTAGTGGGTATGGTTGAGTCATTCGGCGAGTCCCACAAGCGCGGAGAGTCATGTTGGCTCTCCTTAGTGCGTAACTGCATTTTCCCTACCAGTACAAAATTTTTAGGACTCTAATGACGTCGAAGTTGACGAGCCGTAAATCCCCACAAAATAAAAAACAAAAGAAACGTGGTCATACGCAATTTGCAGCTGCTTTTCTTGACAATAAAGTTTATATTTGTTTATAAAAAATAGTTCACCAGAAGCAGACCTCTCATCTGCCCAATAAAGTCCTAGGACCGGCTCTGACTAGTAGTATATGTATTTCTTTGAATCCCGGTGGTATACGTTCTACCTTCCGCAGTTGCACGAGTCTGAATTCTCCTCTTCCGCTGGAAATTTGCCCCCGTTGCGTCTTCAGCGATACACTCGAGAAAATTGGAACGACCCGTTTCTGAGGTCAGCGCTTCTCGGCGGAAAAGTCTCTCTGGTTACATTCGAAGAGCTCTGCTTTAAAATGAACGATTTCTTCTTCTCTTTTATGGCGCGTCCAATTCACTCGTTGACATTCTCTGGAGGCCAGAGGCGTAGACAGCGCTATATATCATTCACTGCAACTAATACCTCCCCAAGAAACATCTACTTCACATTAAGTTTTAACTAACCAGAAAAAAAGTTTACTTGTTACAAAAGTTTTAAAGGTATATGACCTATAAGTACCCAAAGAAGTAATCACAAATTACCTGTTCGTGAGACTGAAACATAAAATACAAAAAATAAACTTAATCTAAAAATGGAAAAAAAAGTCATAAACAACAATAAGGTATAAAACATAAATATTCGTTTCGTAGATTATAATGAAAAACATTATTTTTGTTTCACATTCCATAATAATCACTTCTTTATGACAAAATTAAAGTTGCGGTAATTCAGATTTTGAAATCAAATTTAAGTCTACAAGCAGCTCAACATTTTCATAGTTTCAGATTTTTAATTTGTTTTTAGTTGATGATTTTGAGGTCGAGATTAATGAACAGCATACTCAATATTTTAAGTGATACTGCTTTTGAGTAATTAAGTGATATTGTTTGTTTGTTTTTTCTTTTCTACATCTGGGAAATTAGATAATTTAGTTTAGTTCTAGAGTAAGTGTCAGATTTTTCGTATGTACTGACTAGTTCTGTCTAAAACTGCTTCAAGCAAATAACGTTCTTTAATTAATACAGGAAAACTAGTTATATCCTGATTACAACAAATTATTTTAAGCAGTCTCATTTGTATGTTTTGCTTACTTGATAGTGCACTACCGTAAGCTGCACTCCAAGAAAATATTTCATTTTATTATTTAACTTTTTACTTTGTTAAATCATAGAGTGGCATTCTTACAACATAGCAGCAAGAGAAAGATATTGATATAAAATAAATAATGATAATGCGTTTTATTTTAAAGTGAAGCATAAAGGGTGAATCACATTCGTATTCTTTTTTATTTTTATTTTAATTTATCTGCAGGTCCTTCATGTGAGTTTGTACATTCATCTTTCAAACAATTTTAGAGACTTTTTAATATAGGTTAACGTTTGTAATATCTGAAAAGTTAAGAAAATGTTTGTTCCCCAAACAGTCTCATTGATTGATTAATTAATTAATTAATTAATTAATTTAAGATATTTTTGAAATTTGAATGCAAAAATTATCCTTAAGATATCAATCTTGTTTCAAGTTGTTCATCATATTTGATTTAACTATTCACAGTTTGAAACAAATAATCAGTCATTATAGTAGAGGAATATAATGCAAGTTTTCATCTGAGAATATTTGTAACCAAAAACTAAACTCTGGTCTAATTTATGAATTAAAATATTCTTCTAAAACTCGTAAACTTCAATCAATCAAGCTGTGTAAAACATGGCTTTTTAATCTAAGACTCAATATACTAATTTCAGAATATTTTAATACGTCTATTTGACAGGACTGATATCAAACCATTTTTAATATATTTGTTTTGTTTTTTTGTTAAAGAAATTCTCGGTTTAACCAGGAATTACGAAAGAAAAAAAAAGAAATGATCAAAAGTCTCAGAGTTTCTTGGAAACTGAGGGAGACCAACTCCTAATGTATTTCAATCCGAGAAAAGATGAATAATTATCCCTTTAAACGTTTCTTACAGTTCAGAAATCCCTTCCGCGAGCTCTCTTGTTTTCAAAACTTCTTCCGGTGGCCGCTAAATTTAACCTCTTAATTTAATTTTCTCGTGAGATGTGTGATGTGGAAGATCCATCAAAAACTTCCGTCTCTCCTTCTCTGAGCCGCAAAACGAGGCATTTTTCACTCTGTGAGACACTGTGTACTCAGGAAAACGACAACTTTTAATATTTTAACCCATACGTCGTAAATAAAACAACCCTGCTCTCGCAAAGCATTTCTCTACTACTCATATCTTCCTCAGCGCTGTATACCACACGCGAATGTTTTTGACACATACATAATGTAACGGTTGGTGTAACTAAGGCGTCGGGTTTCTTATTGCGTATTATTTGTAAATGGGTGATGTAGCGTGCTATTGAAGCCTTATCATTTATTTTTTTTTGTGGGGATTTACGGCTCATGTCGACATCAAAGGTCATTAGAGCCCTAAAATTCTGTACAGGTTGGGAAAATGCAGTTACGCACTAAGGAGAGCCAACATGACTCTCCCCGCGTGTGAATCTCGTCGAATAACTCAACCATACCCACTAAAAACCCTCATGAATTACAACATATCAAAACATATCTCAAAATATATATCATTACATCAAAATATTACAACGAGGAAAATGAAAGATACCCTAGCCCTCGCAAGCTACTAGCGTCGGGATCGAAAAGAACAAGAGATGACCAAGGAAGGTCAGAAAAGAGAAAGGAAGGAGCCTCGCACAAGTAAGTGGAAGTAAGCAGCTCGGGACCCCGTGTTTGCCAAACACGTACTTACTATATGTAAGTCCCCTGGGGGGTTGAAGCCTTATCTACATGGGGCAATAGGAGGTAGGAGATAGGTAATAGAGGCTACTGTTAGTAAGTGGGCCGGTTAGCTGGGTTTACTTACAACTTGGCCCACGTGGAGGGGTTAGTAGGAGTAGTTAACAGTAAGAGTTTGTGTAGGACGTGAGTAGAAGAAGGAGGGTTCGCTTTTCAACCGGGAATAGAATCTGCGATAACTATGTGATGAGCAAGAACGCTACCACCTTAGTTGGCGTAGGTTGAGTGATTTATGAGAAATGAAAGCAGTCCATTATTTATGTTCGGGTGTCCCGTGGTGTCTCGCCATCTACGTCCGATGACACTGGTTGAAATTCAGATTGCTCCAAGAAGAATTTGTTGAGGTGGCCAAAGCAGTGCAGCAGGTTTCTTCGGACCTCTCCCGTTTCCACCTTAACATTCACTCGACGTCTCATTCGCACTCAAAATTCGAATAAATGATTCTGTTTTCCTCCACATATAAATGTAAAGTATCGGAATTCGAATTAATGTACACGGTTGTGAACATTAATTCTGTAGCCTCATCCTGACCCGGGTTTTTCTCCGATTTTTCTTCGGGTCGAGGCGGATTTTTTATAGTTTCGCTAGGCTCTTGTCTTGGGACGGCGTCTATTAAAACAATAAATCTTGAATTTAGTGTTATTTTAATACTTACAATTTATAAACATTATTTTCCGAATACTCTATAGTTCGATAATACATACTTGAGAAATAAATTTTTTGTGTTAAATTATAAATTTGTTGATATTATATTAGTATATATTAGTATTATAACACGTAGCTAACTTTCTATCTCATCTAGGAGTTTGCGGAAGTTTTTCGATCCGCCTCTGCCTTAGGACCCTTTATCGGAATTCAGGGGATGGTCCCTTGCTTCCTTCCGGAGAGTAAATTAGTTTATTGTCCTCTACGTGGTCATACGCAGTTTGTACTGCTTTTTTGACTATAAATTTATTTATTTATATAAAGGAATTAGTCCTTTAGTTGCACCTCTTTTGTTATCGTGTAATCATTTGTTGATTTTGAATTTTCCGCACTTCACGTTATCTCCCGCGCGATGAACCGGTGTCAACTTGATTATCATGGTCTGTCATCTCACTAGCGCTACTGATCTCTGTCGGAACCTTCAGTAAGCTTGATCGGGAGCAGTGGAACAGTGGAACTTTAGTCGACGTCACATCTCGTATGAAGCAACGAGTAGTTACTTATCTGGTCTTGTTTTCCAATACTTCCATATTGCAATTGCATGGATCCGTAAGATGAAACGTTCAATATCTCAGATAGTTCCATCAAGTACTCTTTTCGATTTTGATCTTACAGACACGTCGTTAAATTCACTTTTAATAGCAGCCTTCACATAATCAGGGTACTTCTTCATCTTCATGAGTCGAAATACAGTTTTTTTTTCCCAATTCGGTATGATGGTTTCTTTTCTTCAAACTATTCGTAAAGACAAGAATTTGCATAGGATTTCTTCAATTCTGAAATCCCAGCAATTGGGAAAAAATTGTTGAAGAAAACATTATTGCCTCGAACTTGAAGTTTTTATTTTGAAAGGTAAACAATTAGCTAAGTTAATGGAAAAAAATGTAGAAGACATTTTTTTTTCGATTACTTTTATGTATAATTCCAATAAGTAAATTAGCAATAGATAAAAATTAAATGAGTGTTATCTTGAAAAAGTGGTCAAAAGAAAACCAAAGCACACTGCATATCTCGCCAACGTTTCGGATATATTTTATCCATCCTCAGGGCTAAAATACAAAATACGAAAAATAAAAATATATCAACAATGTATAACAGGTTCTACCAAAAGAAAAAATCATAATAGTTGCTACGGATATTACAAAAACGAGTACAATAACATAAACCTTGTTACACTATTTCATTTTTGTAATATGATTCTTTTTTCATTTGGTAGAGCCTGTTATACATTGTAGATTTATTTTTATTTTTTCTTATTTTGTATTTTAGCTCTGAGGATGGATAAAATGTATCAGAAACGTTGGCGAGATATGCAGTGTGCTTTGGTTTTCTTTTGATCAATTCCTCAGATAATAATTATTTAATTTTTATCTATTGCTAATTTACTTACTGAAATTATATCTAAATGTAATCGGAAAAATACATTATGTCGTCTACATTTTCATCCAATAACACTAAAACAGTAAAACCAGTTAAGTTGTGGGTTGTTTTTCGGTACACTAATAATACAGTTACAATTTATTTATTTTTCAAAATCAACGATTCAATTAACTTTTTATAGGACAATGAATTTTTCCCCTTCTTCATTGTGTTGCAATAGTATGGATCAGCGCTGTTCAAAAAAAGCGGTTTTTCCGGCCCGCGAGCTGTTTCATCAACGTTTTCATCAAACGTTGGGGAGCACATATTTGCGTTATAAATCTGTGCTGTCAGGATTAATATTCGTCGTGGTAAATCCTTCGAGGAAAAATAGACAATTGTATTCGGAATTTCCCCGTGATCTATTACAATATGAAAACACTTTATTATAATACTACAAAATTAAAAATATTATTTAAAAATAAAGAAATACACTATTTATTTTTTCCAGCTTAAAATGATATAAATTTTTTGGTGACAATCAAAATATCGTGTTACAAATTAATAAATATTCATCGGGCAAAATTTTGCCAAATCCCATCCTGCGCCGACCCGATCGATCAAAAGTGTATGCCCGCCGGCTAAGATAAGTTGTGCAGCGTTGGCATATATGAATGTTTTGCCCTAATTCCCTTTTAAAACCCTCGTAAACGAACACAGTATTTTGTTTGAGAGAGCAGAAATGCCCTATATCCTTAGTGTCAATGAGTTCGCGTGCTTTCTAATCGTTCTGACGTATCTAACGGACAGGAAATGGGACCAAGTAATCGATAAAATGATTCAAATTGCTCTTTAGTCCTTATTCCTCTTTGCAATAGAATATGAACGTCATTTTAGAGGGGATGGGGACAAACAATTCTGCTTCGACTTAGAGTTCATGTCTATCAAAGGACTCTAATGACCTTGACGTTGGCGAGCCCTAAAGCCCCAAGAAAAAATCTATGAAATATTTCTTTTTAGATTCTGCTAACATTTCGTTTATTCCTAATATTTTGAGTGCATTGTGTTATATAAAAAAATATTTAAAGGAAAGCAAATTCGATTTTTTAAATGTAAATTAGTCTTCCAATTTACTAACTCATGAACGAAGTATGTGAGAAAAGACCAGTAATCTTGGGGGTGGGGAATGATACTACAATATTTCTTCGTCATTTGTGATGGATTTCTTTTCATATCATGTCTGTGTATTCACGAAGCGGATGAACTCCGTCAATTTTTGTACTAAAGATTTGAGTAAACCAACAAACGTTTTCGTTTAACATTATTTTTTCTTTACTTGGGTGGATGTGATGAATTGTTCAGACGCAAATAATGTTGAAATGTTCATGACTGTAAATTTTGTTTCGAAATAAGTTCCCTTTATTTCGTTTGATGAAGAATTAGAAATGTAGAATGAGAAATAACGAAGCTATTTCAGAAACTCGTAAAATTGTCATCTGTAAATTAAGAAAATGGGAGCTTCTGTATAATAAATTTCTTATCTTATCAGTCAGTGGTTTAAAAAACAATTACTTCTTTTGTTATATCGCTTAAAACGAAGGGATTAAGAATGCACACGAATATTACATACCAATACTACAAAACCACCGACATGAATACTATTTTCACAAGTCACTAATGGCGATTAAGAAATAATATTTGCACGAGAATAACGAAACTAACGCAATTAAATTCCGACAAACTTGACAACCGTAGGGAAGAGATTAGAAGTATTTATTTATTTTTTATTCCATATCTTATTTTTCGATGAGACAACTTCAGGGTATCAAGCCTGCTCTCCCACCTAACAACATGTTTTAGTCAAAAGCATTGAAGAGCGACTTATCAAATCCTCTGTTAAGTCATGGAGCAGTTCCTGTAGGTCAGCCAGGCGCGACGAGGTCTTGCTGACCCGTCTGCGCATAGGACATTGTCCTCTCACTCATCGGTATCTCTTACTACTTGATGATGAACCCGTTTGTGAGGAGTGTAACTCTTCTCTGACAGTGCGTCACCTACTAACTGATTGCAGAAGATACACGAGAATACGGAGACAAATAGGTCTGGCTGCAGATTTACCAACAATTCTTGGAAATGAGATGGATGATGTTAATAAACTACTGAATTTTATAAGTAGATCGGGGCTCCTCCCACAAGTTCTCAGGAGGGTTTAAATTTGAAAATTATAATTTTCAAAATTTATTTCATTTTTGATATAATGTATTGGGTAAGTGTTTCCTTTTATTTCCTCTCATCTCTGTATTTAGATATATGTTGAATTCAGGAGGGTTTTTTAGCGGGTATGGTCGAGATATTCGGCGAGTCCCACACATAGGGAAGAGTCACTACGGCTCTTCCCTATGGTGCGAAACTGCATTTTTCCCCACCTGCAAGAGTTCTTGTGACCTTGACGTTGACGAGCCCTAAAGCCCCACGAGAAAAAAGCATTGAAGAGAGATGCTGGGTTACCGGGGAATCTTATGTACCGGACCGACATTGGTCTAGAGTAGTTTAGTGCCGTTTCACACTGAGGCGACCGGTCTCGGAGACACGTCGCTCCTTTGAGTTTAACATGGGATCAAATGGAGTCTCCCCGAAAGCTTTCGAGGAGTCCGCTGTCTGCGCGACCGGTCTTCTCGAGTCGCCCACTAGAGCCACGTGTCGCCGGCACGAAATGAAACAAGAATAGTCAGATAAGAGGAGTGTGCAATATCGAGTCATGTTACTTCTAGACTGAAGCGTTTCCACTGGTTCCCTCCAGATCTGGTGTTGTGATTGGTTACCCATGCCCCTGGCGCGCCAATACGCCAATTCGAATTCCCAATGCAAATACAATGACATCAAAATAATCAAAGTATCAGTTTCGTGTTACAAAGATCGGTCTCCAAGTGTGAAGCGACCTAGCGACGAGTCGCCGAGGCGTGTCTCCGAGACCGGTCGCCTAGTGTGAAACGTCCCTTAGGGAAATTTCAGGTGAAAACCTCACCCAGTTCAGCCGAACGGGAATCGAATTTGCACTTTTCCGCTCGACAGTGCGTAGGAAGCAAATGCGCTAGTACTGAGCCACGACTGTTAGAAATAGAGTGATATTCCCCAAATTTCACTCTCTAAATATTACTAAAAACCTAGAATCCTTCTTCTTGTTACTTTCGTTTCGTCTCATCTTCTATTAATATAAGCACTCAAGATTGCGTTCTTTATACTTAAGAATGCAAGGAACCAGACTGTAAAATTGAATTCTAGGTTTTTCCGAAGTCACTGTGAACCCCATAAAGTGCCGGTCTTAAAAAAGTTCTGCCCCTCCGGATCGTACTGAACTAGTGACGTTTTGAAGACAAAATAGTTACATTAGATAAAAAAGATGATGAAGGTAACACAAGAAAATATGGATTGTAATTTAAATTTTTTTTCTGAGTCTCCATAGGTAAATGCGTAGACATCGTATTTTTTTATCGCAATATTTTCATTTTGGAGTGAAAAAATGACAAACAAGTTATGAATCGGAATTTGAAGGATTGAGAAAGTTATTCGGGTGCTTTTTCTCTTTTGTTTTTATTTATAGATATGTGTCTGTCGACTGTTTAATCAAACAAAATACATAAACCATTCTTTATATCATTGTAAATACGCATGAAATGGGTGGAATACTCGAGATTTATTACGCAACGGGGAAACACAAATTGCCGCTACTCGTATGTGTCGTATCGTTTGTCAGTTTCTGAAAGCAATAATTTTAAGAGGTGGATCTGAGCTTAGTTAAGAAAAATGGAGCAATAAATAACGCGAATGTACAACTTGCTACATGCGTAAGTGCGATCGATTGTAGCGCTAAAGATGGATGAGACTGACTTTTGACCGCCCACTAGAATTTTGTCCTGAAAGAGCGGAAAAACGAGGAGAATTTATCAAAAAACAAAATTGATTGTCTTTAACTTCCGAGCAAACATATTTTTTTCTGAAAACGATCTGTAAAACACCAAAACATCTGTATGATTTAGAAAGTCAAGAATTTAATCAAACATTAATTAAAATACAAATTTACCTGGCAGACACAAAAATCACATTTTTTGATTTGCAACCACACCTGACTGCCAAGGACTTTACCCAGCACGGTTTACACCTGAAACCGTCTGGGAAACAGCACTTCGGTTCTCTCCTAGCTTCACATCTGACCTCACATCATCCACCTCCTCCATTACCTCCTCCTGCACGTACCTCATCTCCTCCTCCACCTCCCTCTACTTCTACCTCATCTCCTCCACCTCCCTCTGCTCCTACCT